>BSBK01003983.1:0-242500 GCA_027943335.1 Chamaecyparis obtusa
CAACATTTCAGATTTGTATGAGTATCATGAGCCTAATGAAGAAGTGACAATACTAAGCAATTATCCTGAGAGGTAGGTAGAGGAAGTTGAGTAGATTTTGGATCAGAAAGTTGGCAGAAGCACAAGAGGAAAGTATTACATGGTGTATTTAGTAAAGTTGAGGAATAGATCGGTTGAAGATAATACATGGGTTTCTCAATCTGAGTTGGATTTAGCTTGGATTGTACCTAGCACATGATTCAAAGAATCATTTCTTTCCAACCTCAGGTGTCTGATGTAGAAGCATCTTCGGTTTATGGCAACCTTGGATCAACCAAAAATATGTTAGATCTTGTTTTGCTACTCAGTAGCTTTTTTTTTTCTTGGTAAATTCTTTTAAGTTATTAGTGAAATGTTCCTATTCGTCACTAGTGAGTTCGATTACTATTTTTTTGTTTCCTTTACCAAGTTGGTTCGGTAGTGTTTGATGTTGTTCAGTTTCTGACTTTACCGATTGGTGGAATTTTAATTGTTGATGTTGGATGACATGTGCAATTAATTTTGGTCACGATATTAATGTTGGGATTGATCATTTTGAAATGTGTGGACCTAAATCTAGGTCATTTCTTTCTCCAATGTTGGATCCAAAGGATCTTCAGAGCTGACCTGTTTGGTGTCCTCTTGTATAAATAAGTAGAGATATTATAGGTTTAGGGGGTCATGGATTAGGAAGAAATAATCTACATTTTTGGATCCTCGCATGTATGAGGATTGTTCTGTAATTGAACTGCATTGTATTTTTCATAACCGGGAAGGCCTTACAACTTGACATGTATGTTTTTTAATGAGTTAATGAAAGATATTTGCGTTCCTTCTCTCCTTCTCTATGTTGTTTCTTCTAATTTGTTATTCTGCAAGTATTGGTATTTAGGACTGCCTAGGGCCCCAATTTCATTCCTCCTTACGTGAGATGGATGAGAAGGCCACCCAAAACTAGGACTCACAGAAGAAGTAAAGATCCAACGTCACTAAGAGTAGAAATCAAGGTCTTTTTCATCGTCAATATCATCACCATATTATTTTGCAAAATAACCTCCTTCTAAGTTTCCCCTTCTATTAGAAACCCCTCATATGCTCCTCTTCCTACACAACTTCATCTTAATATTTTTCTTATATACAACTGGTATAGGTTTAGGATATATAGGGATGAATGTACTCTCTCTCTCTCTCTCTCTCTCTCTCTCTCTCTCTCTCTCTCTCTCTCTCTCTCTCTCTCTCCATTTTTACATCTCCATCCATCTATCATCACCCACCTATCTCTATCCCCATTTATCAATTTCACCCCTCTATCTCCTCTTCTTAGTCTACTACCTCTCTTTCTGCCTCTAGGCATCTCTGTTAAAGGTTTGGTTGAGAAGGTTATAGATTTCTGAGGTGTGATGGAATTAATGATTTTTCATTGATGTCAACATACTATTTGTTGTTACAGATAGTGTGTTGAGAAATGTTTAGTATTGGTGAAATGGATGGTTCAGTTTCTATATTTAAGATTTATTATTCTGATTCTTTTTTGGGGTTCTGAGATGTCTATAGTTGATGCTTGAAAACTTAAAAATATTTGCATGATTGTTTGAGTGAGTTATGGTTGAGTTACTAGTTACTGGTGTGAGAGTGTTTCTATGTACAGAAGTTGAGTAATTTGTTTGGTATGAGTTGGATTTGATAATTCTGAGGTTGCGAAACTATTATTATCATTTTATTCACAATTACTATTGTTCATCATTCAAAGTAAAAAATGTTATCTTTTGGACTGATAGAGTTTGATGAGATAGTATTCTTGATGATCGATGCTAAAGAAGAGTTTGGATTTCGAGTCAAATTTGATATAAAGGTTCTCGATGGTATTCATGTTTATTTTTTGTGTTCTTGGATTATATGATGATCATGTTGTTGGTTTATATTTATTGATGAGATCTAAATTTATATTTTGGTAGCATGTGGGTGTTTCTTCATTTGATTTCCAGTCAACGTGATAGAGTAACGTGTTGTGATTCTTGGTGCTGCATTGGTAATAGTGTAGCATATTCAAGGTTGAAGATTTGGGTCTTATCTTAGTCTTAGCTGACTTGATTTGGATCACATTGGTGATTGAGTATATGATTTATATTTTATTGTAAAAAGGTCTTAGTTGACCTAGTGGATGATTATTCTTTGTAATCGGTATATATACGAGATCATTTTGTAATTGAGAGTGTGGATAAGAGCTAAGTGAGAGAATGTATGCATGTATGTGAGGATAAGTGTGAAATGTACTTCATTCAAAGTGTATAGGCATAGGAGATTCTATTTTCTAGTTCAGTTGTAATGGACTTCTTGTCCATCTTGATGTAATTGTAAAGAAGATCGATAAACCATACTAAGGGCCAAATCTAAGATTATATTATGAGCAGTGTACTCTGGCAGTGTGGTTGTAGATTCAGTTGTAAGCCTTTGGGTGTATGCATACCTTTTTTAATATATCTTTATGCTCCTAACCAGGCAATAGTTTAATATAGTACATCATCTAGTGGGTAAGATTTGCACTAGGGTTTTCCCTAACGGGTGTCCTCGGGAAAAAATCTTGTGTCCTTGTGTTATGTGTTGTGGATCTTTATTTTACTATTTATCATTCATATCTATTTATGTTTCAGAGTTTTTGTGCTTTAATTGTTACAATTGATTCACACCCCACCCCCCCCACCCCCTATTAGTTGTTATTTCCTTCTTTGGGCCTAACAAATTGGTATTAGAACTAAGTCCTTTGGAAAAATCTTAACTTATTAAAGGAGATCTAGTATATAGAAAGTTTGAGGAAAGAAATTCTGAAGTTTGATAACATCCTAAGTATTTGATATGGAAGGATTGGATGGTTACCTACCTTATGTGCATAGGAGATTAATATTGGCATATTACTAATGATAAGAGCTATGTGATGAACATAATGATCTAACACAAGATATTGTAGCTAAGAAGCATAAATTCATAGAGAACATGTTGGCAAGAGAAGCAATTATCAATGCCTTATAAGATTTGGAATATTCACGCATCTATGGTTTGAGGACTAGTTTTGAGGTGTGGACTAAATTAGTAACTACTTATGAAGGTGATGAATATGTTGAGCAATATAGGTTGCAGGAATTGAAAGGAAATTATGAAGACTTAAGAATGAGTTAAAGTGAGACTATTACATCCTCTATGCAAAGAGTAAATGATCTAGTTTGTGGAATTAAATATGTTGGTGGTACCTTGATAGATGATGAGGTTATAGACAATATTTTTATATCTTTGTCAAAGTTTTACAGTGAGAAAGTTTCTACTTGTGAAGAACTAAGAACAATCAAAAAGATTTCTAGAGAAGATTTGACCAAAAGACTTTATGCATGTGAGATTACTACCCTTGACAATCAACAAGGAAAGAAGAATGATTGAATATGAGAGAACTTCTATATTGAGAAAAATGATAGAAGATTATTTGAGAATGACAACTCTACTAGTTTATCAAGTTCTGCTAGATTTGGAAGATATGCTAAAGATTGGGAAGATATTGAAGAGGAAGAAAGAAAACTGGATGAACTAGAGGCCTTGATTGTAAGAAGACTACCTAAATGATCTATTAAGTATGAAGGAAAAATACCTTTGTTAATTAATTGTAGTAAGATTGGACATATTGCATCTAGGTGTGCTGATAAATTTGTTAAAGATTATAAGTATAAGGGAAAATATAAGGGATTCAAACATAAGGGACATAGAAGATATTATGTTGTTGATGAAGGTGTGACTGATGAAGAATCTATTTCTAGTGAGGAAGAGATTGTATTCATTTCTATTAAATAAGAAAATGGTAATAAAGAAAGAGTTTTTGTTTTGTATGTTGAGAAGAAGGAACAATGAGTCATTGATAGTGGATGTTCACATCATATGACTCATGATAAAAAATAAATTTGTGAAATTTTGAAGATTATGATGGAGGAATTGTTAGGTTCAGTAATGATGCACCTTGCTTGATAAAAGGAAAGTGATCTATTTATCCTGATGGTAAGAATAATATTGAGGATGTCTTATATGTTAAAGGTTTGAAAAAATACTTGTTGAGTGTTAGACAACTATTGGAGCTAAGGGTTGCAGGTTGGAACTCATGAATGGGATATGGAAAGTTCTTGGAAGCAATGGAGAACTAATTACATCTAATAAATATATTGAAGGTAACCTATTTCATCTTAAAATAGTAGAGAGTACATATATAGTTGGTAGGATAGATGACAGGTGGTTGTGGAATAGAAGATTTTGTCATGAGAATTTTGATAGCATGATGAAGATTAGTGCTAGTGATGATGTAAGAGATTTGTCTAACTTGTTGAAACCTAATAGTTTGTGCAAAGAATATTAATTGGGAAAGATGACTAGATCTATTTTTAAAAACAAGATGCATAATTCAAATGGTTTTATAGATCTAGTGCATACAAATTTATGTGCTCCTACAAGATCAAGAATCTATTATGGAGACAGGTACTTTATTCTACTCATTGATGACTATTCCAGAATGATGTGGGTAACATTTTGAGAGAAAAACTAGAAGCTTTCCATAAATTTTAGATCTTTTAGATGATGGTTGAGAAAAAATCAGGAAGAAGATTAAAATGCTTGAGTTTGGAAAGAGGAGGTGAGTTCACATCTGGTGAGTCCTATGCTTTTTGCAAGGAACATGGGATTAAGAGAAAGACTTCTGCTCCATGAACCCCAAAATAGAATGGTTTTGCTAAGTGAAGGAATAGATCAATTATATACATAGCTAGAACAATGATGATTGAAGGAAACGTATCACAGATCTACTAAAGAGAAATAGTGAGTACAATAGTATATACATTGAACATAGTCCAGATTAAGTAGGGAACCAGTAAGAAACCTTAAGAATTATGGTATGGTCATCCTCCTACTAAGAAATTATTTAGAATTTTTGGAAGTAAATGCTATATTATTAATAGGGAAAGATATTGTTGAGCTGGATATTCACAGTTCTCGGGTGGATATATCATGATTTTGTGCATTGGTCAATTTTTCACTTTATATGTGTCCATTAATGCCAAAGGGAGAGATTTTTAGAGGTTTGGTTGAGTAGATTAGAGATTGTTGAGGTGTGCTTACATTAATGTTTTTCCATTGATGTCAACATAATATTTACTATTATAGATAGTGTGTTGAGAAGTGTTCAATATTGGTGAAATGTGTGGTTCGGTTGATACATTTAAGATTTATTTTTGTGATTCTTGTTGGATGTTTTGAGATGTCTTTAGTTAATGCTTGTCAACTTAAAAAGATTCACATGATTTTTTGAGTGAGTTATGTTTGAGTTACTGGTTGCTAGTGTTACAGTGTTTCTATGTGGAGAAGTTGAGTATGTGGTTTGGTATGAGCTGGATTTGATGATTCAGAGGTTTTGAAGCTAGTATTATCATTGTGCCTTATCATTGCATCTATGGTTATTGTTCTTCATCATTCAATGTACAACAAAATATCTTTTGGTATGAAAAAGTTCGGTGAGATAATGTTCTTGATGATTGACACTAAAGATGAGTTTGGATTTTGAGTTTCATTTGATGTGAAGGTTCTAGATCGTATTTGTATTTCTTATTCATGTTCTTGGATCATATGATGATCATTTTGTGGGTCAGTATTGATTGGGGATATCTGAAAGGTTATTTTGGTACTAGTTTGTGGGTGTTTCTTCATTAGAGTCCTAGCTGACTTGATGGAGTAACATGTTGTAATTATTGGAGATGGTGTAGCATGTTCGAGGTTGAATATTTGGGTCCTATCTAAGTCTTAGCCAACTTGATTTGGATCACATTGGTGATTGAGCATATTGTTTATATTTTATTGTAAAGAGGTCTTAGCTGACCTAGTGGAGGATTATTCTTTGTAATTAGTATATATGAGAGACCATTTTGTAATTGAGAGTGTGGATAGGAGATGAGTAAGATGATGTATGCATGTATATGATGATATGTATGGAATGTACTTCATTCAAACAATATAGGCATAGGAGATGCTATTTTTTAGTTCAATTATAATGAATTGCTTGTCCATCTTGATGTAATTGTAAACATCGGTGAACCCAACCAAGGGCCGGATCTAAGATTATATTATGAGAAGTGTTCTCTTGGTAGTGTGCTTGTAGATTACATTGTAAGGGTGTATGTTCACCTTTTGTTCTCTATCTTCATGCTCCTAATTGAGTAGTACTTTAAACAAAGTACATCATCTAGTGGGTTAGACTCCCACAAGGGTTTTCCCTAACGAGTTTTCTTGAGAAATAATCTGTTGTTCTTTTGTTATGTGTTGTGAATCTTGCATTTACAGTTTATCATTAAGATTTGTTTATGTTTAAGAGGTTTTACACTTCAATTGTTACAACTGACACCCCCCTCTTAGTTGTGCATTCTCTCTCTCTCTCTCTCTCTCTCTCTCTCTCTCTCTCTCTCTCTCTCTCTCTCTCTCTCTCTCTCTCTCTCTATATATATATATATATATATATATATATATATATATATATATATATATATATATATATATATATATATATATATATATATATATATATATATATATATATATATAACTCCCTCAATGTATACCTCTCCATTCATCCCTTCTTACTCATCTCTCTCTATATTTGTTTATCTCTTCTCTTGTCCTTGCCTCACATCTTTATGTTGTTATGTTTCCCTCTATTTTATATGGTAGAGGGTTTACGATATATAAAATTTTTAGAGTACAAGGACAATTTTTTGTTTAAAAGGGTGTAGGATATATGGTTGAGGTAATTGGTATAGTATTTGGGGGAACAATATTAGTCGTATAGGCTCTCTCTCTCTCTCTCTCTCTCTCTCTCTCTCTCTCTCTCTCTCTCACACACACACATTGTATCTACTTATATCCTTCCCTATCTATCTACATATCTATCTCTTCATCTCTACCTCTCACTATCTATCTCCATATCTCTTTCTATTATTATTTCTCCCTCTACTCCTCTCTATCTCTCTATCTATGTGTCTCCCTCTTCCTTTGTCTCTTTATATTCATATCTAAGCCTATCTCTCTTTCCCCCCTTTATTTCAAGATATATCTCCCTCTCTCTACTCTATATATCTCCCTCTCTTTACCTCTATATAGATCTCTACTAATTGAACTTATGAATAGCATAAATATATGCCAAAAGAAAATAAAGACCATATTTTAGTTTTTTATTAACCTTCTAAACCTCTCTGGTATACCCATTATAGACCAAGATGTGATTGCTAGTTTTTATTAAAATAAATGAAAACATAAATTGTTCATTTTGCTAAGGTAGGGGTTCCATGGGAGGGGAGATCTACTACAGAGGAATAGGAGGTCCCATGAGATTTTTGGAGGGCTACAAGATTATTTAGAATCTTTTGATGCAAAATAGAAACTCCTACTTTTTAGGTTTCTGAATTTAAACAAGTAAAAATGGGGTGGGGCTATAAATTGCGCCACTACCTTAGAAGTATTTTTTGCCACATGTCAATCATTTCTATTTAGTTTCCAAAAAAAAAAATGAATCCTAAAAAATTTAGACAGAAATTGAAGTCAAAATTTTTAAAAGGAAAACAATTATTTTTTTCTCATTTTTAAGCTGATGTTCACTATGAAATTCATTAGACAGCTACTTTAGATATTTCTAAAAAATCTCAACAGCCTCAACTATAGTTTTAAGGAAGTCCCCATTAGGAAAAAAAACATTTGCGTATATTTAAGATTGTCAATAAAGTCAAACTCAATTCATGACGACGTATTTCTCCGCAATATCCTAAGGCATCTTCTTCCAAAATCTGATATATTCCAGGCTGGAATCTAGAGGATGATTGTTACTTGCACGACTTGGACCTGGAAATTTTAACGACTACTTAACATTTGTGGTCAAATTTGAGTGCCTTGCACGCAGAAACTCAGTCCAATTTTGTGGGCGTCTGGAAAACTTTTGTTATTAAACGGCGTTCTGCGTAAAAGTGGACTGGCGGTGAAATAGAAATTTGCCACGTAACCCATAGGAAAGCTGGAGGAATTATCGTCAGCTTTATGACTAGTTTCCAAAACATTTTACATCCAATCTGCTGGCCTCTATTCAAACCCCAATATGTAGAAGCCCATAAATATCTCTAAATACGCTTGAATTTCAAGCCCACAATATTCCGTAAGTATGGGTTTTAAAGAAGACGATAAGGGCGTGCTGTGTTTTATACGCAGGAAAGATGACACTGACATTGCCCTCTTTCTCTCTAATGTGGGCGAATCACAGTGTCATCTTTCTTCGTATGAAACCTTCTCTTCCTTTCTTGCAAAAAAAACCAGCCATTCTTTATGTGGCTTTCCCGTTACTAATCATTATTTGCTATAATATGTTTCTGTATCAATCAGTGAATGATTTACTTTTATGTGGTTTCTTAAGATAGATGCATAGCGATTTTTCTTAAGTTTGTTTAATTGCACTTATTGTATTGGTTTACTACCCAATTCCTTCTTGGTTGTTGATGTTTGGTTTATTAAATCTCTGCACCTTCATAGGTTTCACAGTCTGTTAGGTTATACTTGTAATTTTAATTTTTATGGTTTTGTCAATATCATAGAAATTTTTCATTGTTGCCGGTGTAGAATCTTACAAATTACAGGGAGACGAAGAACTTGGAGCATTTCTACAAATTTGTACTTCTGGAGTCCTAAAGCACAGCTATGGTTTAAAATGGCAAGTTCAGAAATACATTTTGATTCCTCCTCTTTATATTTTAGATCTAGAAATATTTGAGTTTGTCATTAGTAAGAGTTTCCTACCTTTGCGATAAAATGAGTTTGTTTGTATAGTGGTGGAGTGGTTATGAAATTTATTATAAGAATGCTTCCTCGAAATGTAACTAATCTTGATGTCTGGCAAGCTCCAGTATAGAAAATGCTTCGGTAAATATGTGACTAATTTGGTCTTTTGATCCATACAGCTTTAGTTCAACTACTTTCAGCTCAAATGGTTTATGCAGAAGGTGATGAAGTACATTAGTATATGAATATCTAACATGATTTACTATTTTTTTGTTGGCTTTGTAGTTCATTGTTTGTTAGACAATTTTGTGGTTAATCTTGTTTCTTAGTAGTCATTGAAAACACGATGATTTTTAACATGCCTTCGATGAATTAAAGTGTTTTATCTTCTATGGAGATACAACCATAATTCTTAAGATGCCTTTGATGAATTAATGCTTTTATCTTCTATGAAGAATAGTGTCCTTCCTCGTGGCTTCTTACTACCCCAAGAAAATAGCGTTGAATCATGGTAATAGATCCTCAACATTATTTACATAAATAAAATATGTATACTCTACTAGAATAGGGTCTTCTCCGTGTTTATATTTAATATCAAGTTGTTGTGTACTTGAAACATACCTTGTATTCTCTTAATTGCATTCTAATGTTTGACATGTGAAATTGTCATTGTACCAGCCAAAATGCCAACAACAAATATCATATCTAGTTTTTCAATAGAGGTGGAAGAAATCTTCATACAAGTTTTTAATACAATTACCATCAAATTTATTTAAGATGAATTTTGTTACAAGTAATAGTAGGAGGCTATTAAACCATGTCACGAATCCCGAAGGGAGCATTGACCATTTTGCCAACAATCTCCCCCTCAGCACTATCTGAAGGGATTCAAACTTGTGACCAAGCTCTTATACGACTTGTTACAAGTAGTAGTTGTCGTTGCACCAAAAGATCGACCTGTTAATGCCTGATACAACCACTAGACTTATAGAAGACACAGGAGGCTATTAAACCATGTCACAAATCCCAAAAGGAGCACTGACCATTTTGCCAACAGAAATTATGACTTATTTGAATCAAACTTTATATGCTACAGTGGCTAGTTTCAACTCAAGAATCTTAATTTTTTTCTATATCTATAAACAACATTCATTTTGTAAAAGAAAAATCCTACCTTCTTATTGTACTTTCATATGTCACATTGACCCTCCATAATTTATAGTTATGCTTAGTGTTCTCAATGTATACACATGATTTAATATAATGGTTTAATAATCTAAATATATTACAATACAAATTTAGCAATCACATTCAAGACATCTTAATTTTGACTTTACTTCTTTTCAACACCATTTCTAGAAAGAATTTATTAACTTACAAGTAGCATGCTCTTGGATCTTGTTCAATACCATATAATGAATTATTTAATATACACTACACATTCTTTCTCAAATTTAATAAATCCCTGTGGTTGCTACAAGTGAAGTTCATTTATTAATTACCTTATTAAATGAACTTTTTACATCTATTTGTAAAACTTTCTATCAAATTTTTATAGGGAAAGCACCTATTTTATAAATAGGAATCATTTCAAAAAATAGGACAAAAGAACTAATATAGTATATACCTTCTATATATGAGAAATCTTTACACACTAGCGTCACCTTTTATTTAATAGATACTCAATAGATTGATATAATGTATAATTGTTTAGTTCCATTTTCAACTAAACAAATTTTTACCTTTCATTACTGTTATCTATTATCAAATGTCGATATTGCCAAAGATTGCAATAATGTTTCTTAGGTTTCCTTTCCAGTCAAATTTACCTTTTCACCACCTCATATGGATACATGAAGTGATAAGTTATATCACCCTATTAGTAAGATCATAATTAGAACAATGATTTCTTTTGATAGGTTTCACAACTAATTATTTTTAAAAATTTCATCACCACTTACATTTGATCCTTACAGCTAGGTTTTCTATCCAATAGATAATGTTTAAATTCATTTGAGTCACTAGTATAAGTTGGCTCTATTGGCATCTACCTTGAAATGATAAATTCATATGACATTTTTCCCTTATGATTTTTGCAAACAGTTGTTGATCACTAATATTTTGGATTACTTACATAAACATTTTTGTACATAGGCTAGTTTAGATAATAAGTAAATGCTAGTTGTTAAAATAAAATAATGTTATCTATTAGTCTAGTGGTAAGTTAAATTACCATAAATCTTTAAAATTAAACTAATACCATTTTGTATCTATATTTTATTCTTTATCATGTGAGCCTACAATTATATTTCAGTACTCTAGCATTTTTAATATGGTATTAGAGAATTTTCATATTATTCTTGTAGACACACAATGAAGAAACATTTATTTTGGGTTGAGAAATAAGAGTATTTATCCTTCCTACACCTATTGTCAAAAAAAGAAATGAAGATAATTTTTGCACATGTCTCCTAAAAATCTATGTCAGTGTATCTGGTAAGTACTTTGGGAGGCCTAATCAAGGTTTTCATTGATTCAAAGTTTGGCACTATCTTACACTATTTTATCTTGCATTTGTACATTTATCACTATAAGACTTGCACTAGCACATGTAGAATTGTGGAAAAGAGGGAATATTCCATATTCCATATAACCAAGATGATTAAGGCAATTGAACCCCAGAATAGCATGGGAAGGAAAAAAGGTTGAAAATGAAAAAGGACATCCTCGAAAAAAATCCACCAACCACCAAAACCTCCAACACCTCCATAAAGAAGAAACCATTTCCATAAAGCTCAAAACCAGCAAACATGAATAAACCTCTATCCCATCCAAATAAAACAAACTTATTATCCTCGAGAGAGAACATAGACACAAGGGCCTAAAAAATAGAGCAGGGAACTATTCCTAATCTCATAAAAATTAAAAACCCAATGAACCCAAAATCATAGAAGGAGCCTAAGCTCATTGCAGGGAAAAAGAAGAGGGTCTCCATCCATAACCATGTAGCAGAAAGAAGAAAACAATAGAAAAGACATTGTTTCTCCTCATAAATACCACTTACAAAATAGGGGAAACCAATCTTGAATCCCCATAGGAGGTCACCAAAAAAACCAATACAGGAAGAAATTAACCTTGACTATCGAAGAAGAAACCTTCCCCAGAAAAAGGTTGGCAATAGAGAGAAGGAGATAGTAACAATCTGGATAATAGGCCTTCAACTCTAGATCTAAACCACCAAAGCACCACAAAACAAGATCATCAACGACATCAAAAAATTTGACCACAGAGGAAGAACACTTTTCCATCACAGTCACTGTAATCCAAAAGGGAGGATTCTAGCATATCATAGACAATCACCACCAAAAAGAGGGGGAAGAGACACCCCCATCGCCAAAGAAAGTATGAAAACAACCAATAGAGTACCCCAACACAACACTACAAACCCCTTCAAGTAAAGAAAAACTAATTCCCCATGCCACCAGTGTTAGTTTATTAGCTTGGATAGTTGTTTGTCCATTTGCTAATAATTAATAAATATTTGTTTTCGTAAACTAATTAGTTAGAGTAGGGATAATTATTTGTTAATTAATTGACTCCTTTTAGAAGCAACTAGAAACCAACTTGGTTAGGTTTGTTAAGTTGTTTTTAATCTCAGCCGTCGATTGTGAATCGATCTTGGTCATTGGTTTACCAACGAGGGTAGTATAAAAGGGGGTCTAGGGTTATTTGGAAAACACAAGCTTGGAGAGCATTTGCAGTGTTAGAAAATGTGTTTGCAGTGATAGAAAATAGTCTTGCAGTATTAGGAAAGGCATAGTGATAGCATTGGGGATAGCAGTGGAGGAATATCAGCAGGAGGAATTGGGAGATTGTCAGAGTTCTTCCAGTGAGAGGCAAGGAATTTTGTCTCTTAATTTGCTGAAGTTTAATATATTTCTCATTTATAGTACTAGTTTTCCCCTTGGGGTTTTTCTAGGGACAATTGTCTGAAAATATTGTGTTCAATGTGTTGCATATTTCTTTCTGTATTTTTATTGGTGAAGTTGTAGTTGTGTTATTTTTAAATATTAGCTATGAATTTATTTTCAGCAGTTAAATAATCTTTATAAGGTAGGAGATTACTAATTAGTGACTGCAATAGAATTTCACATCGTATCAAAGCCAAGTTGAGGGTAGAAAGGGTTTACCCTAAGAAAGGAAAGAAATTGAGGGTTTGTAAAACCTCGTTTGACCTCTTTCAAATTATTTCTTTTTTTTATTTGAGATGGCCTCGGATGGTTTCATAGATCAGGATAGATTGGATGGTACCTCAATTTTTGGTGTCTGGAAAGCCATAATTTCTTTATTGTTGGAAGAGAATGGTATCAAGGAGTATGTTACTAGTGTTGTAGCTGTACCCACAAATGCAACACAGCTTGCAACATACAAGAAGGAGGATGCGAAGGTGAGGAGAATAATCCTTGATAGTGTCAAGGATCATATTCTTTCACATATCACATAGCTGGATACTATGAAGAAGATGTGGGATGCCATTCTAAATCTATACCAGAATGCTACCACCAACCGGAAGTTGATTCTCAGAGAAAAGTTGAAGAATACCTGGATGAATAAGGGAGAGGATGTCACAAGTTACCTCACTAGGCTTAGACTTGTCAAGGGTGAGTTAGCAACTATTGACGATAGCCCCAGTGATGATGAGCTTGTCAAAATAGCCCTAAATGGGTCTACTAAAGAGTGGGATATCTTTGTTCAAGTTGTCAGTGGATGAGACACCTTACCAAGTTGGGATTGACTATGGAGTGATTTCACTCAGGAGGATTTTAGACTAATTCTTGTCAATGGAGCCAACAACAAGAGTCATAAAAGTGAGGTGGAATAGGAAAATGTTTCCCTAGCATGAAAGGGAAAAGTGAAGAAGGGGTCTAGTAGAGGATCGAACTCACAAGGTGAGAAGAAGAAGGACCTATCGAAGGTCAAGTTCTTTGGTTGCCACGATTTTGGCCACTATGTCAATGATTTCCCGCAAAGGACAAAGAATGAAAATAAGGGCAAGAATCAGGTGGCAGCTTCAGTAAGTGCAAATGAACTCTCTAGTAGATTGGAAGATGAGTTCTCACGCATAGCTTATATGGTTAGCTCAACCTCACATAGTATTTAGTATATAGATAGTGGGGCATCATTTCACATGATAGGAGTTAGAGAGTACTTCTCTAGTTATAAGGAGGAGAATACTAGTATCCTAATTTCTATGGGAAACTTGTCTAAGCTCAACTAAGTTGGGAAAGGGACTATTCAGTTTTAGAGGGAGAATGGGAAGTTTATTCCCCTTCATGATGTGCTTCATGTGCCAGGATTCAGTATGAATTTGATTTTTAAATCGGTTCTTCAAGATAAAGGGTATAATGTACTTTTTAGCGGGACATGGGTGTTGATCAATCACAAGGATAAGAAATAATCTGTATATATTAGTGTTAGGAGTGGTCACCTTTATAGGCTATAGTTTGACACTCCTAAGGCACTCATGAGCACCAGTAATCCTAGAGATCTTGGAGAGCTATGGCATAGGATGATGGGTCATATATGTAAGGAAACTCAGGTGCGGAAATAGCTTCCTACACTAATCTCTTAAGGAAAGTATTGAGAAAAATTCTTTTAAATCCTTACAATTTAAGATTTGTTAAGCTACTTAACAATAATATTGTAATAGAGAAGATCAAAACACATAAACACAAAGATATGCCGGTGGGGAAAAACCTTTCAGTAAAACAACCCCACCCCTCCAAAACCTGCACAATGTATTATCTTCAACACAAAGGCTACAATACACTTTCAATGCAAGTTCTTTCAGGAGCTGAGAGACTAGTAAAACTTATCAAACTTATTATCTCTCCCATAGAAGCAGCATCATATCTATAGACTCCTCAGGACCCAACAAATACCCAAAAATGGAGTTTGGCATCCAACCACCAAGACCCATGCACAAAGCCACATGTACACAGCTGTTACATGTAATCCCAAGAATAGGCATCCATCCCTAGAATAGACTATGACAGCTTGTCATAGAATCCACCAAAAATAACGGTCACAAGAGAAGTGTAAGAGAATCTGTCATACCAACCTATTTTTGGCATATTCTCTTACACACACCAACCACTTCTTCTTGGGCACCCAAATAGGCCCAAGTCATAAGATGCTCTTTCACCTGTCATAGCACATTCCTTAAATAGTTCTTATGCATTATAGGAATCCGTCATGACCATTTTAGTCATGATCTCCTTACGCACAAGATGCTGACACATCAAGTGGAGTGACACATCAACATGCCAACTAGACATGTACACTCACACTTAATTTCATTATTTGCAAAAAATACATTTACAAAACAAATAATAAGAATAGGAATTATCCAAGGTTGAGACACCTTATTCCTAACATTCTCCCACTTGTCGAACACCTTGTAAGAGGAATAGGAACATAACAGGAACTTAACTGCTATAGGCCAAAAGGCCCATAGACTCCAAACACTATCTGAAATTCTCAGTGCCCACTGGTTTCATTAATGCATCTACAACATTCTTCACATTATCTACCTTCTCCAAATTTACCTTTCCATCTTCTACCGTATCTCTCACAAAGTGAAACTGCACATCAATGTGCTTCGTTCTGGCATGGAAAGTTGGATTTTTTTCAAGGCAAATAGTGCTCTGACTGTCACACCAAATAGTAATATGTTCTACATCAACACCAAGATCAGAACACAATCTCCTAAGCCAAATGGCTTCCTTACAAGCATGAGTAGCAGCCATGTACTCAACTTTTGTAGTGGACAAAGAAACCACAGGTTGTTGCTTACTCATCCAACTAATGGCACCACCAAACATAGTGAACACATAAGCACTGGTGGATCTCCTGCTATCAATATGACCTGCCCAATATGAATCCATAAACCCACGAATACAAATTGAATGCGGAGATCCAAAAGAGTTACCATGATAACATATAGAGTAATCTGATGTACCCCTCAAATATCTGAATACTCGCTTAACTACATCCCAATGTACTCATCCAGGGTTAGCCATAAACTGACTCAGGACTCCCATTGCTAGGGCAATGTCTTGTCTAGTATAGACCATAGCATACATAAGACTGCCAACTGCACTAGCATAAGGTACTCTACTCATGTCCTCCACCTCACTAGGAGATTTTGGACAATCATCTATAGATAACTTTGTTCCCATAGAAACAGGAACACAAAGTGGTCCACAATCTACCATGCTGAACCTGTCCAACACAGACTTCACATACTTACTCTAAATCAACCAAAGTTTTCTATTAGACCTGTCTCTACTGATTTCCATACCCAATATGTACCTTGCTTCCCCAAGATCTTTCATCTCAAATTGTGCTGACAACTGAGATTTAAAATAAAAAATCATACCGTTACCCTTCCCAAACATCAACATATCATCAACATATAATGCAACAATAAGAAGGCGATCATTTTCAACTCTGAAATAAACACAATGATCTGATTTCGATCTTACAAATCCAATTGACAATACAAAGGCATCAAACTTAAGGTACCACATCCTAGGAGATTGCTTCAAACCATATAGAGACTCCTTTAATCTGCAAACTAAGGATTCTTTACCTTTAACAATGTAGTGCTCAGGCTGTGACATATAAATCTCTTCCTCCAAATCACCATGATGGAAAGTTGTCTTCACATCCATTTGTTCTATCTCTAAATCATATGATGCAGCAAGAGATAACATAAATCTAATGGATGTCAACTTTGTAACAGGAGATAATATTTCACCATAATCTATTCCCTTTACCTATGAATACCCCTTTGCAACCAATCTAGCTTTGTACCTTTCAACACTGCCATCTACACAAAATTTCTTCTTGAACACCCATTTACAGCCAATAGATTTTCTCCCTTTAGGCAAAGGTACAAGGCCCCAAGTTTTGTTTTTCTCCAATGAAGCCATCTCATCATCCATAGCCTCAATCTAGGAACCTGCATCTTCCATGCCCAAAGCCTCTTTCACAGATCTAGGCTCATCAATGTTAGTAATCAAAGCAAAAGCACAACTGGAATCTAACATAGAATAACCAAACCTTTTTGGTTGCTTTCTTTCTCTCGTGGATCTCCTCAAGGGCTGAGGTTGAGGTTGTTCTTCCTCTTCTTCTAAACTATCAGAGCTGCTGGAGCTCTCCTCATCATTAGACCCAACATGGTCCCTCTGTTCAGTCTTCTCAAGGGTAGGAGGCAACTGAACAACATCTTTTTCCTTTTCTTTTTCATCTAGTTGTAGCACAATAGGAGAAGATGTTAGCTCTCTAAAAATAACATTTCTACTATACAACACCTTACTAGTCATAGGATCCCAAAGCTTGTATCCTTTCACACCAACACTGTATCTGATGAAAATACAATTGACAGCTTTGTTTTCCAACTTAGATCTTTTCTCCTTTGGAACATGTGCATAAGCTTCACAACCAAAAACATGAAGATGTCTAATTGAAGGCTTCTTACCAGACCACACCTCCATGGGTGTCTTACCAACAAGAGCTGATGTAGGAGATCTATTAACCAGATAACAAGTAGTGGCCATAGCTTCGGCCCAAAACCTTTGTTCTAAACTAGCTTCACTAAGCATACTCCTAGCCTTCTCCATCAGTGTCCTGTTCATTCTCTCTACAACTCCATTTTTTTGTGGGGTATAAGGAGTTGTCTTATGCCTCTTGATACCTCATTCTTTACAGAACTGTTCAAACTCTATTGAGAAAAACTCACCACCATTATCAGTTCTCACACACTTAATCTTCTTACTAGTCTGATTCTCTACAAGGGCTTTAAATTCCTTGAACCGACTAAAAACTTGTGTCTTAATTTTAAGGAAATAAATCCAAGTCCTTCTACTATAATCATCTATGAAAGATACAAAAAATACAGACTTGGAGATTGAAGGAACTTTTATAGGACCAAATACATCAGAATCAATAAGATCCAAAACATCAGAAGATTTGTGAGAACTAGAGTAAAACTGAACATGATTTTGTTTAACATTGACATAGTGTTCACAGAAGTCAAACTCAAGATTGCAATCATTTAACCCCTCAATGAGGTTTTTATTCTTTAGGGTCTTAAGACCCTTCTCACCAATGTGGCCAAATCTCATATGCCACAACATCATCTTTTCTGCAGGAAGCTTGCCTTCCAAAGTGTTTGCACCCTTAGGTACACTTACTGCACTACCATTGAAACCCATTGCCACAATCTTCTTTATTGCTTTTTCAGATGGTGGGGATGAAGTGATAGCCACTCTCTTCTTTGAAACAGAAGAACTATTGCACTGAGAAATGCATGCTTCAAGCTGAAACAAAGTACCTCTCCTAGTACCTCTAGTGAGCACCATAGAACCTCTCATCATCTTGCATCCATCTTTTGAAAAGACAACTTGCACACCTACATCATTCAACATACTTATAGATAATAGGTTTCGTGCCAAACCCAGAATGTGCATAACTCTGTTGATTCCCTTTACTCATCCATTAGGAAATCTGATAGTGACCCTTCGGCATCCAACTATCTTTAGGTGAGAATCATCAGCCAAGTACACCTTTCCACCATCAAACTCTTCATATTTTAAGAACTAGTTTCGATGAGAGGTCATGTGAAAAGAAGCACCCAAGTCTACCAACCACACATCATCAAATGCATGGGCTGCCAAAGCTGCAATAAAAGCATCTCCATCTTCTTGAGATTTTTCAGAAGCTGAATCTGAGCCTTTCTTCTTCTTCTTCTTTGGTTCTTTGCAGTCCCTCCAGAAGTGCCCAGTTTTATCACAGTTTCAACATTTCACCTTGGACTTTCCAGGAGTCTTAGAACTCCCATGGGATTTGGATCTACCCTTCTTTGACTTGTTGTCATTCTACTTTCCTCTGTCGTTGGATCTCCCATGAATAGTAAGGGCTTCCTTAAATGAATTTGAAGTCTTTCTTCGCACCTCCTTAGATAGCAACGAAGTCCCATGAATCTGACAAGGAACAAAGCAGGGTCATACAACAATCCTCCTCCTCAATCTTGGCACCGAATGATGCCAACTGTGCAATCAATAAATTGAATGCATTGAGATGATCAGTTATAGATCCACCTTCCTCCATTCTTAAAGAATACAAATTCTTTCTCAGGAACAACTTATTCACCAGAGATTTGGCCTGATACATAGACCCAAGTCATTGCCACAAAGAATTTGCAGTAGTCTCATCAAGAACATTCAGAAGAACAACATCTGCTAAACAGAGTCTGATGAGACCCTTAGCCTTCCTATCCTTGATCTCCCAATCTGCTTGCAATATCATTGCAAGTTTCACATCAAGTGAAGTAGCCTCCCATAGATCACGGTCTTCAAGCATGTCTTCCATCTTGAGTTTCCACAACTCAAAATTAGTGCCGTTAAATTTCTCCACCTCCATCCTACTGTATGAGGAACTCGCCAACTCAATCTGCAAATAAGATTCAAAATGCTCATCTCAAAACTCCCACTCAACTTGAGATTAGCTCAAAAAACCCTACCCAACAACTAGGATCAAAAGTTGATCAAGCTCTGATATGACTTGTAAGGAAACTCAGGTGCAGAAATAGCTTCCTACACTAATCTCTTAAGGAAAGTATGTGCAAAATTCTTTTAAATCCTTACAATTTCAGATTCGTTAAGCTACTTAACAATAATATTACATCATATACCATACATATAGAAAATAGATAGAGAAGATCGAAACACATAAACACAAAGATATGCTAGTGCGGAAAAACCTTTAGGTAAAACAACCCCACCCCTCCAAAACCTGCACAATGTATTATCTTCAACACAAAGACTACAAAACACTTGCAATGCAAGTTCTTTCAGGAGATGAGAGACTAATAAAACTTATCAAACTTATTGTCTCTCCCATAGAAGTAGAATCATATATATAGACTCCTCAGGACCCAAAAAATACCCAAAAAAGGAGTTTGGCATCCAACAACCAAGACCCATGCACAAAGCCACATGTACAAAGCTGTTACATGCAATCCCAATAATATGCGTCCATCCCTAGAATAGACTATGACAACTTGTCATAGAATCTGCCAAAAATAACAGTCACAAGAGAAGTGTAAGAGAATCTATCATGCCAACCTATTTTTGGCATATTCTCTTACACACACCAACCACTTCTTCTTGGGCACCCAAATAGGCCCAAGTCATAAGATGCTCTTACACCTGTCATAGCACATTCCTTAAATAGTTCTTACGCATCATAGGAATCCGTCATGACCATTTCAGTCATGATCTCCTTACGCACAAGATGTTGACACATCAACATGCCAACTAGATATGTACACTCACACTTAATTTCATTATTTGCAAAAAATACATTTAAATTGCTTCATGAGATAGTGATAGGTGTTCCTAAGGTGAGTAAACAACATGATGGTGTATGTAAGGGATGTGTGTTGGAGAAGTTTGCAAAAGCATATTTTCCAAGGAGTGACACCAGATCTAAGGTTTTTCTTGATCTAGTACATTCAAATATAGGTGGACTAATGTCGATGAAGTCTCTTAGAGGATATGAGTACTATGTTACTTTTATTGATGATTTCCCCAAGAAGACCTAAATATACTTCTTGAAGACCGAGGATGAGGTTTTAAGTCACTTACAAGAGTTCAAGGCTCTTGTGGAGAACTCTAAAAGAAGGAAGATAAAGGTTCTTTGGCCAGATAATGGAGGCGAGTAAAAAGGAAATGAATTCTAGGAGTTTTGCGCTAGGTAAGGAATTAAGGGAGAGTGGATTGTTCCTTACAATCCATAGTAGAATGGAGTTTCTGAGAGGAAAAACTAGTCTATATCAGAGGCAGCAAGGGCTATGCTACATGACTAGGATATGTGCCACTACTTATGGATAGAGGCATGTAGTACAATAGTGCACATATAGAAAAGGGTTCCACATAAGGTACTAGGGAAGATGACACCAAAGGAAGCTTTCACAGGGAAGAAGCTAGATACCAGTCACTTTAGGATATTTGGAAGTTTGGCATATTATCATATTCCATGTGATACACGTACCAAGTTAGATCAGATAGTAGAGAGGGGGTACTTTTTTGGGTACAGTGAAAACTCAAATGAATATCATATATTTATTCCAGGGATCAAGAGGATTATAGTTAGACATGATGTCAAGTTAATGGACCACAAGGGATTTAGGAGATCTAGAGATTTGACAATAGAAGATCAGAGTGAGTAGCTAACAAAATCTCCAAGGGTAGCTCAATTGAGTCAAGGGAAGAAAATTTGGAGTATAGTTACTAGTACTAGTAGAGGCTCAAGTGGTAAGAGTTCATAGAGTATGGAGCAATTGGTGCAATAGGATATGCATCAAGAAGATATAGAGGTTGATATCGCATCCTCTATAGTTGGCAGAAGGAACCATGAGGTTCAACAAAGGGATACACAGGAGTTTGTGGGAAATCCTAGGAGGAGTACTAGACATTAAAGACAACCAAGAAAGTTAAATGACTATGTGGCTTTAGTCAGTCAATTGGTAGATAGTGAGCCTTCCAATTATCAGGAGCCTGCACAACATCAGGTGTGGTGAGATGCAATGGTTGAGGAATATACCTCAATAATACAGAATGATGTGTTTGAGGTAGTGCCTAGAACAATAGATAGGGCAATGGTTGGATAATGCTAGATCTATAAGATCAGGCATGGTGCAGATGGTAGCATTGAGAAATACAAGGAAAGTTTCATGGAAAATGAGTTCTCTCAGAAGGAGGGAATAGACTATGATGAGACATTTTCTCTAGTGGCCAGGTATACTTCTATACAAGCTGTGATCTCATTTTTAGTATAGATGGGATGGAAGATCCATTTAATGGATGCCAAGACAACATTTCTGAATGGTGAGTTGAAGGAGGAGGTATACATAGAGAAACCAGAAGGATTTATAGCACACAGTAAAGAGATCCACTTGTGTAGATTAAAGAAAGCTTTGTACGGACTCAAGTAGGATCCCAGAGTGTGGTATGAGTACATTGATACATACTTACAAGAGATGAGGTTTTTGAAAAGTGAGGAAGATGCTAACCTCTACTGCTTGGTTGTTGGGGGTGAGGTTCTCAATCTTGTTTTATATATGGATGACTTATTTCTTACAGGTTCACTAGTGCTCATAAAGGAGTGCAAGAGGGATCTTGCAACAAAGTTTGAGATGAAGGATTTGGGAATTATGCACTACTTTTTAGGCATGGAGGTGTGGTAGAAAGATGGAGATAATTTCCTTGGAAAGGGAAATTCTGCATTTAAAAAACTTGAAGAGATTTGGGATGGAAGATTGCAAAGCCCTGTGTACACCTATGATCAAAAATTGGAGGAAGGTAGATACGTCCAAGGAGAAGGATGAAGATCCCACCTTATACATGTAGTTGATTGGTTTTCTCATGTATTTGGTCAATACTAGGCCAGATATAGTCTTTATAGTAAAATCTCTTAGTCAGTTCATGGTTGAGCCAAAGAGAGTGCATTGAACAACAACAAAGCATGTGTTGTGTTATCTTCATGGTACAGTTGAGTACATGATCATATATGTTTGAGGTGAAGGTATCAAGTTGATAGGATATACTAATGCAGATTGGGAAGCTAGTACAATGGACAAGAGAAGAACTTCAGGGTGTTGTTTCAGTTTGGGATCAAGAGTTGTCTCTTGGTTCAGTAGGAAGCAGAAGTCAGTAGCTTTGAGTTCTGCAGAAGCAAAATACATAGTAGCTAGCATGGTGACATGTGCAGCTATTTGGCATCATAAGTTGCTAGTGCCCTTTTTTGGTCAGAGGGTTGAGACTAAAGTGTTACACTGTGACAATCAGAGTTGCATCAAGTTGTCTAAGAATCCATTGTTTCATGATAGGTCTAAACATATAGACATCAGATATCACTTCATTAGAGATTGTGTATAGCAGGAATTGTTCAGCTACAATATATACCTAGAGAGGAGAAGGTAGAAGAAAATTTGACAAAGGTATTAGGGAAGGAAAAATTCATCTTCTTCAAAGATAAGTTAGGTGTTCTGCACAACTTCCTCGCTAAGAGGGAGTGATAGATTGTTAGCTTGGATAGTTGCTTGTCCATTTTCTAATAATTAATAAATAGTTATTTTCCTAAACTAATTAGTCAGAGTAGGGACAATTATTTGTTAATTAATTGACTCCTGTTAGAAGAAACTAAAAACCAACTTGTTTAGGGTTGTTAAGTTATTTTTAATCTCAGCCGTCGATTGTGAATCAATCTTGGTCATTAGTTTACCAATGAGAGTAGTATAAAAGGGGTCTATAGGAATTTGGAAAACACAAGCTTGGAGAGCATTTGCAGTGTTAGCAAATGTGTGTCCAGTGATAGAAAATAGTCTTGCAGTATTAGAAAGGGCACAGTGATAGCGTACTAGGGATAACAATTGAGGAATATCAACAGGAGGAATTGGGAGATTGTCGGAGTTCTCCCACTGAGAAGCAAGGAATTTTCTATCTCTTAATTTTATGAAGTTTAATGTATTTATGATCTATAGTACTAGTTTTCCCCTCATGTTTTTTCAAGGGAAAATTGTCCAAAAATATTTTGTTCATTGTGTTGCATATTTCTTTCCATATTTTTATTGGTGAAGTTCCAGTTGTGTTATTTTTTAATATTAGCTATGAATTTATTTTTGGTAGTTAAATAATATTTTTAAGATGGGAGATTAATAATCAGTGATTGCAATAGAATTTTCACAACTAGCTATGTAGGACAAGAAAATCAAACCATAAATCACAACCTACTCATTCCATGCAAAGGCATCAAGCTAGGGAAATGGTGAACCAAATAGCCAACATGAAGTTCTCACATGCCTCCAATAGAAAAAGATCAGACCCCAACATAAGATAGTCAATGTAGGCAATAGAAAATAGGAGGATCCCTGCAAGTCCCATAACATTGCATCACTCGAGATAGGGATTCCACCACAACATCCAAAGGTAAAAAGGAACACCATTCCTCATGGAAAATATTCTTAGACAAGTGTCAAAACAAGACACTCTTGAGTTTGAGGAAAAAATATCTTTGATGCACCAAAGGCCTCCACATAGAATGGTACATGACCACCGTCCACCAAGGAACAAGATCTTCTAGAAGACCAGTCATGAAAATCATCTCCCTTGCTATCATTAGCTTCATCCTCATAAATAATAGTTACTATTATATGGAAAAGAGATAAAGGTGTGCAGGACAATAGAAACTAAAGATAGAATTAGAGCATAAAAATAAAGCACAAAATCCAAAAGGTAGTTGCAAAAATAGTACTAATAATAATTTTAATGTATATTACATAAGATAGATATATAGTTATAAAATAATTACAATAGGCCAATTTTTATAGTCACAAAAGGTAGTTAATAAAATTGGAGTCTATAAAGTTTAGAATAAGATTGCAGGTTATGATGAAGATAACAATTTCAATCTATAAAGTGTGGGCCTATAGTTGGAAGAAGTTTCTAGTGAGGCATTTATGATTAGGTTGGTGATCCTTTTAAGAATTACAACTATGTTTCTTCTCCCTTTAATTTTTATTATAGTCATGCCTAATAAATCTTCTATCTTAGTAAAAATTTCTATTGAAATTGCTCAGTATATATATGAACTAACTGATTATTAGTTTTACAAAATTGTCGTTCAATCTCTCTATCTACTACATTATTTCTAATGAAATCATGTTGGATATATATTTTCTTAGTTTGATTATATTAAATTCAATTGTTTGTTACAACACTTTTATAATTATTGTCACAATTAATAATTATGCATTTAATGTGTTCTTGTTTCAAATTTGTGAGTATTATCCTCAACCAAATTGCTTGACATGTTGTCAATGTTGCTTCCATTGATGACATTGATATTGTTGATTTTTTCTTTGAACATCAAGAAATTACATCTAATCTCAAATTGAAGAGATATCCTAATGTACAGTTTCTATTATCAATAGATTCTATGCAATCATTGTTTGTATCTCCAATCAATCAAAAGTTTTTTTAATTGATGTATATAGACTTCCAAAATTGCTTGTACCACAAACATATTTGAGTATCATTTTTACAACAAAAAAAATAATCTACATATATCTTTCTTAAATCTTGACACTAGATTGATCACATACATGATGCTAAGTCTAGTTGTAGAAAGATACATAAGACTGTTGACTAAAATTTGATATAGTTATCTCAATTTTTTATTATAACCATCTTTGGCCAAATTTTTATTTATATCAAATTTTTATTTGTAGGTTTTCAATTTTTTTTTATAAGTCTATCAAGTAGGTCGATTATATATTTTTCTTGTGTCATGTAAAAATTCCATCATTTAATTGTCTGACTTCTATTTAAGAGAAGTGATGCATCAAACCCAAATTTTTTGTAAGATCATATACTATGCAACTCTGTATAATTTCATGTTGCATGAAGCCTCCACATTGAATGAATCTTATCTGCACATAATCCTTCACCTCATCACGCTTACCTAATAATTGTGTTTTTGACTGAATTCTCAACCATATGGATTATATCAATTCATGACACATCATGTCATAGATATTTCCACTTGGTGCACACTCATCCCATAAATCCTTAGACTAAATGTGGCTATTGTAGGATTATACCTACTATGCTCTGAAACATAATATGTCCTTTAGAAGGTTGCCAACATTTAGAATCCATTGGATTCCTTAAAACCTCTATTTCACCTCCATTTTTAGTCTTCTTATATATTCACATTATTTCTTGAGAGGCCTCAACAAATTGTTCACAATTTTGGATAGTTTTCACAATTCTATGTTCACCTTCTATTGCCTCTCCACCACCTTTTATTACAAAACAATGCATACCCACCTTATCTCTAGTAATATTTGACTAATTGGCTTTGAACTGGATTCATCTCTCACCTTAAATATACACTTTATTCAATTTAAAAAAGAATATCATAACATCTTTATCTTTTTTTCTTATGCCCATTATCAATTTCTATTTATTAGATTATCATGCATCTATGTTAGCCATCCATATATGTGGAAACACAAAAATAGGGTTCTCACTTTGATAGGCCTCTAAAATAAACAACCACAAAAAAATTATTGTTGCCTTGTCTATAGGTTTAAGGAAAGGATACAATTGTCATATTGAGTATCTAAAAAATGGGATGTGAGATCTCGTTTCCCATCTCTTGTCTTCATATAGTTTATTTTTAGTTCATTTGAGTTTATTTCTAGTTAGGTATGGATTAACTTAAGTTTTGACCATTCATTTTAATACCTTGTACCTTTCTAGTAAGGCTCTATTTACCCTATCTATATAGGACATACACATATCACGCTAGCATCCTTAATCCATGTTGTAGTACTTGAATTGTAAATACATCCTAAATAGAGAGATCATAGAGCCTACAAGTTGGTCTTGGTTTCTTTCTCTTTCTATTTTATAGTCCAAATATTTTACAATCTAGTATTGTTGAGTTAATTTAATATTTTTCATTTATATTATAACTAACATTCTTAATAAATCTTGTTCTCTCACTAGAGCACTAGTATAAGAAGGCTTCATTTGTCCTTTGAGGTTCCACCAATCTCAAGGGTGGAAAATTTGCTTCTCCTAATTTTGATGAACTCAACATGAACCAAAAGTTAACTTCACTTTTTTATCATCATCTTCCACTGCATGAAGTGATAGTTCATTTTCGAAGATGGTAACTATTAATCTGATCTCACCTCCAAACAAAAGGACTTGTAATATCGATATAAGATTTACACCTCTTGATGCACCATAATTGGAAAGCCTTCTCCCCAAAATATCCTTGTAAAGATCAATGATTTTTTTTTATCAACATCATGGTTGATCCTACCAATAAAATCAATATCATCATAGAGGAGGTACTCTTCACAAATGGGCTTCATCAAGTAAGATAAGATGAGTATGAGAAAACTATCCATACATGTAATATACAATTTATCCCCCCTATATGACTACCACCTTGATGATCCTTATTGGATCCAAGGTCACATCTATAGCATTTATTATCATTCTTAAGATAGATATCTTCCATGTGGAGCTTGGCATTCCATGGCTAGTGTCCAAGGGGTGGTCCCCTTGGTGGCTCATAAATGTTTGAAGGTTTCCCATGAGATTTTATACATACCATTTAGGATAGTGGATATAGTCCTTTGGTGTTCATCGGGAGCTTCCTCCTTGATCATTTCTAGGGCATACTTTGGTCGGGTCTTTTCTTCTCTAGGAATATCTATTATTTAAATATTATAATAAGAAATAAGAGGGGGAACTCTCTTTCAAATTTTCAGCACCTATGAACCCTTTGTATTTTATTCCTACATCTAAGCATATCTATACTTTGAAAAATACTCTATATTCTATTTCAACCTCATCAAGGACTAGTGGAAATTATGTTCCTCAATATGAATCTCCTTGTCTATTGAAAACCATGTAACCTCTAGTAATGCCTCCTATAACTATGACTACAGCTAGCATGGACAATTAATAATAACCCATTTTAGTAATTCTCAAGGCTCACCCTCTTACCTTTCTATTGGAACCATCTTCTTTTTCTTGTCATGACATCAATGAACTCCTCCATGGAGAAAGATGCTAATGAGACTTCTGAAGATTCTCTTCCTAGTCTCCACCTATCTCTAAATAAGCTTTCATGTGAGTAGAAATATTGTTAGTAGGAAAAGGTAATAGAATATAAGGATATTTTGAAGGCAAAGAGTGAGTCATTGTTCCTCATGTTCATGTCACCATCTACATCTACTCTTTCTCTTGTTTCTTTTTCATCCCATTGTACTCTATCCTCCACCTTATTTTCTACTACTCTAGGAGTTGTTTCTGGGCCTCACCCTAAAAGGGTCTAGGTCTTCATCTCACACTCTTTAGGACCACCATTTATCACCTTTCTTATTGACATCTTGACATTCACTTAATATATTAACATGCTTCATACATAGGTGGTGTCTAGTACAATCATATCTTCTTAGCTTGAACCACCCTCTAATCCTTATCCCATATTTTTTGAGGTCCTCAAACCTACTAGAGTGGGGAAGAAACCATGTATCCTTTATCTTTCATGAGAAAATTTAAGTAGAGCCCCGTCACTAGATTCTATCATAAAAATTCCATTCCTATGAGTTATTTATTTTCATAAATGCTTCTTGTTGAGAAGACTCTTCCTTCTCCTAAATTTTTCACCACTCTTCAAAAATTGGCAATGTAGATACTTTTTCCATACCTAAAGTTGATTCACCTACATCACATAATAAGGCATGTATTATTGACATTCTTAAAGATATTCTACCATTGTTGGAAATCTTCACAATATTGATGTCTTTCTTCAATGGAGCTTATGGATGAAAATATCAAGGCATTGATGTATCATCCTTCACTCCGGAAACTAGTGAGGTACATGGGGTTTTCCTAGTATTCATATCTCTTAAATATTGGCTTCCCTCCCCCTATAATCAAGATTGGGAAAATGATAATTTTTTAGAGGAGAATTAATAAGGAGTCCCCTCTTGTTATCTATAGATTAGAGCGTGTTCTCTTATGTTCTTATTTTCTTGTCTTTTAATGTTGTTCCATCCTAGATGATCTAAGTTACTTTTTGGGTATGAAGATAGGGTTTTATTTATCATATAGATCCTCTATTTTTTATATATTTATTCTATTTTTCATATCTTAACTTTTAACATTTACAGGGGATGTAAAGCATCAGGGTCATTTGGGCCTTCTTCCACACTAACCTAATTTTTTAGTTCATCTTTCTCTTAATGTGTGTTTCCTCATATCTGATAGCTTTGGGACCATTATCAATAGCTTATGCACATATATACAGTAATAACTTTCTACTTACATATGTGTTCTTCTCACACCAAATAATCTAATCCCTTATCTCTATGTATATTTTTTGATGTTGTAGGTCTCATTTGTCATCTA
Organism: Chamaecyparis obtusa; assembly: GCA_027943335.1. Taxonomy (NCBI): domain Eukaryota; kingdom Viridiplantae; phylum Streptophyta; class Pinopsida; order Cupressales; family Cupressaceae; genus Chamaecyparis; species Chamaecyparis obtusa. The sequence goes on from BSBK01003983.1 coordinate 28,914, forward strand.
TTATGGGGTGAAATTCTATGGAAATATCTTTCTTTGTTGACATGTCACAACATCTCATGTCCGCTTATAGTAAATTATGTTCCCCTTATAAAAACATGTCCCATTCTAATTGTTCTATGAAACATGTCCCATTCTAATTGTTCTATGATACTTGTACACCATCTATATTTCTAAAATAATAAAAAATAAATTTTCTATTTCCTTTTTGAGGGCTAATGCACAATCTATTTTATATGTTTCCTTTCTCGCGGCCAATCTGCTATCTATTTAATTTGTTTCCTTTTAGGGGGATAGTCCATTATCTTTTGTCATCTTCCTCTGTTCTAACCAAACTGCTATCCAAATCTTTCTCCCTATTGTATGACCATCTAGAATAACACAACCTACTACACATAGTGGCATAATCTCAGTGATCATTATCTAACTATCTATATCTAATTTCCATCACATTTAACTTATTTAATTATATTTTAAACTTTTCATCTAGCATGTTTATCTATAGATAACATGTTATGATGCAACCTAACACTACATGGAAAGAAGATTCTGCTTCCCCTTTGTATCTTGGAATAATCTTTCTATTGATATGATCGGTAAAGTGAAAGAAAATGTAACATTATAAATTTCACCCCATATAATTCCATATCCAATGATACCTCTACCTTAACCAAATAAAATCCCCACCTCATCGCACTTTCCTAGTCACTACTTTTTTGTCAAAACTCTCAACCATGTGTAATGTATAAATTTAGGACGCGTACATGTTTGAATATGAAGTCGTCATGAATTATCATCTACATGTGGTTGATTAATCATTGATTCTCATCTAGTTGTAACTATGAAAATTCTTTAAAATCAATACGAAAGCTATTTGCGTGTTCTTTTTTTTTTCTAGTATAATTTTACCAAGTTTTTCAATGTAAATCTGAGTGTTATATATTTTTATCTTCTCTATAATTTTGGGAACTTATAATTTTCATAACAATGCATACATGGATACATATGTGTTAATCTCACTCATCTCACAAATCTTTAGACTAAAGGTGGCCGTTAGAGGATTCCAGTTTCTATCCTTAGTAACACAACATCTTCTTTGGTAACTTCCATTGACATTGGGAATCTATTGGGTTTCTTAAAGCCTCCATTTTTTTCTCAATTTTTACCCATCTTGGTCTTTCTAATTCTTTCTTAATCTATCTCTATAAAAACTCCACCAGTTTAGATAGTTTTCATAGATTTTGGGTCACCTTGCATAATTTCTCCACCCACACTAGCACATACTCACCTTCATTCCAATAAGCTTTGTCATTTTTTATTTCTAGGGGAGTCATCTCTTACAATCATGTATCATTGAGTTACTTCAATGTTTATCATCTTACATTACAATTAGATTTCTTATTTTAATCTATCTCGCTATCTCACTAGAGCATTAGTATAAGTTAGGTGGCATTAGGCCATTTACCCTTTGAGGTTCCATAAATCTCAAGGGAAACCAATGTCCCTCTCCACATCTATCATTTCAAATTCACTCTTCCTAGCTTTTTTAATTTCCTCTATTAATACTTCACTATTGCCAATGTATATCAAATCATCAATATATAGACAAATTATAAGCAAATTATCATTACCTTTGGATTTGATATAAAGTGTAGGCTTACTTTAATTGATTTTGAAACAATTTTTTTTTTAAAAATCATGAATCCTACCATACAAAGCTTTTGGTACTTTCTTAAGACCATAAGAGCCTCTTTTGGTTTGTAAGTATTTTTTTCTTATCTCAAAATCACATATCTTGGTGGCTTCTCTACAAATAAATTCTCATTTAAGAAACCATTTACAAAAGATTATTAACATCAAAGTCATACAATAATTATTTGGATTATGTTGCTAATTCCAAATAGTTCTTATAGTATTAAATCATGCTACAAGAGCACTTGAGTTTCATTGTAATGTATATCTAGCCTTTGTGTGAAGCCTTTTTCCATCAATCTTGCTTTGTGCCTTTCAATGGATCCATTACCCTTATACTTTTTTTTATAGATCCATTTTAGTCCAACAAAACTATTTTCTAGTGGAAGTTGTGCTAACTCCCATTTTTTGTTTCTTTTAGTTGAATTTATCTCCTCACCCTTGAACTTATTCCAAACTTCAGTCTTTATTGATCGTCTTCAAATGTTTTGGTTCTACTTGAATATTAGATGAATCAAAATTTGTAATTGAATCAAGACTAGCAGTTTTTTGATAAGTTTATTTTAGATTTTTCACCTACCTTCGAGGAGGACTTGAAGTTAAAGGTGGTACTGATGACATGACCACTTGATAATAATTTGAGATCTACTACTTGTGCTAGGAGATTGAGATGAAACATCTTCTTTTGTTTCCACAATTGCTATTCTTTCTTGTTCTTTATTCCATTTAATGCATCCTCTTTATAAAATATTACATCTCGGCCCACTTTTAATCTTCCCACTTTTAATCTTTCTATTATTGGATTATAGAACTTGTAATTTTATGTTTCCTTACTGTACACATTAAAAATTTATTTCTCCCTTTTATTATCAATTACTTTGCCTTTTTTTACTCTACAATATGAGCATTGGCTATGCAATCAAATACCTATGAATGATTCACACCATGTTTTCTTCCACTCCATGCTTCATAAGGAGTTATATTATTTACATTTTTTTGGATATTTATTAATAAAATAAGTAGACATAGCCACTACTTCAACCTTTAAAATATTTAGAAGATCCTAAGCCTTAAACATTCTTCAAGCCACCCCTACTATTGTACTATTCTTTCATTCATCTACTTTATTTTTATAAGGACTATAACTATAGTCAATAGCCTCTTAATACTATTGCTTTTGTAAAATTATTGAAGTTCATTTGAATTAAATTCTACCCATCTATCTATACATAGAGTTTGTAAAAAGAAACAACTTTATTTTTCTCCACAAGTTTCAAAATGCTTAAATATATTAAATTTTTCTCAAAATTTAGTAATAAAATATAGCCAACTTCTTCTACTATAATAATCAATAAAAATAATAATGTACCTATTTTGGTTGAGATGTCGGGTCTAAATTACACGACAAATATTAGCATGCACCAATTCAAGAGTGTTAATTCTCTCCAAGCTTTCATGATAGGAGAGGATTCTAGGTGTTGCTTATTGATAGTACAACCTTCACAAGCACAATATTCTTGTTTGACAAGGGGTAACCCTTTTCCCATCCTCTTTCCGTAAAGTAGTTTAAACCCTTGAAAGGGGAGGTGTCCAGAAGTCATATACCATTGCCATGGCTCATTATCTAAGACTACACTCAAAGTGTGAGTTTCTCAATATGGAATTCTATGAGGAAAATTTCTATTTTGTAGCATACCAACTTTTTCTACAATATGATTGTTATCACTTTCATCATAAATAACACATTCAATATTTTGAAACATAGCATAATAGCATTTCTGAATAAGCAATGCAATACTAAATAAATTAGGTGCTATGCCTGGTATGTATAGCACATCATGTATATATTTTTTCATACCTTGTTTAGTTTTTAGGATAATAATTCCATTTGCCATAACTTAAACTTCTTTATTATCTCTCAATTGCACATTTGTTTTAGGATATTCCTCCATCTTCATTTAGATGTTCTTATTTCCTATCATATGATTATTGTGGCTCCTATCTAGAAGCTACACATTTTTAGGATTTGTTTTGTAACATTATATATTAAAAAATAAAATATTGTATTTATTTTTCTTCAAAAAATTAGCATGTAGCTAAATTTTTTCCCAACAATCATGTTCATAATAACCATACTTTTAATAATAAGTAAACTGGATTTGTCATTGGTAATAATTTGAGTTGCCTCTTTCATTATTGTTTACTATCTTCTTCTATTTTAGCCTTTGTCTTGTCCGCTATTACTCTTTGCTTCTTTCAGGTCCGTTCTTATGAATTTTCTTGATAGTTCACCGAAAAAATTCTCTTTATTTTTACAAATGTTTACCTCTAATTTAAATGCATGTTCAATAGATCTTTTAGTGGACCCCATAAATTCATTTACAGATAATGAATTTATATGCTTTGATTCTTCAATAGCTTTCACAATAGGCACAAATTGTAAAGACAAACTTCTCAACATTTTTTCTACTATTCTCTAATCTCTTAGGTCGTCTCCACAAGATCTAATCTGATTTAGTAGAGCCATAGCTCGAATAAAGAATTCTTATTCGAATTCTTGAACAGGTTTATAATCTTCCATAAAAATATTTTCAAAATCTCTTCTAAGTATTTGTGACTAATAGTTTTTACCTCATCTATACCTTGGACTGGATTTTGCAGAAGACCCAAGCATGCTTTGATTTTGTTGTTGTAGAAATTCTTGTAAATATTGTATTATGTACTACTTGCTAAATGGTGAAGAGAGCTTTTCCATCCTTCTTTATGCTTTCATTAAGTTGATCTCATAGTTCTTGTGTCATTTGTACATTTGCAGGTTTTGAGTAGTCATTTTAAACTAAATTTCTTGATTATAAAAAGATGAACAATGTTCTTATTTTGATGCTCCGTAACTCATAGTTTTCTCCTTTAAACAAAGAAATCCGAAGTTGTGAGGAATTCAAAGTATTACTAATAGTTGCCATATTTTCAGAAACAACAGAACATGAAAGTATTGAACTTATCTATCTTTTAGAGTGTCCGAATTCGCTAATCTTCAGACTTCTTTCTTAACAAACTTTGCTTTCAAAATCCAAAATTTCGCAGAAATCTCTTTCACTCTGTTATAACTTCTCCTTCACACTGCTGCAGAAAAATTAAAAACAGAGCATAAAATGTGTTAGGTTGCTGCAACTATACTATAATAATTTTAATGCAGATTAAGAAAGACAGACAGATATAGAGCTCTGCAAAGATTTTTATCTATTCCGATTATATTTTCAAATTATTATTGTAGCCCCTATTTTATAGTCACCGAAGAGGGTTAATAAACTTAGAGTGCAGGCTGTGATAATACAGATAAGGATGCCCAGTCTGCAAAGCGTCGACTCACAGTTGGCAAAAAAAAATCCAGTGAGGCGGTTATGATGGTTAGCATTATCTGTCACTTGCTGCCATATCTCCGTTAGTTCACGCGCCTTAAGTTCACTCTTTATTGTTTATTAACTCCAATCTTCTCAGCTATAGCTTTTAACAAAAGTCATAATAATATCCCGTTTTCTAAACCTTTTCTGATTGGCATGTGATCTTCAGCCATAGACGCGTCAAATTAGACAGAATACACCCTTGATTTTTACCCTTTTGACAGCTTCAAATTGCCATCAAACAAGAGATTCTAGCAAATACTACTTTCATCTCTTTTAAACGCCTTGTGATTTCGATTTCATGCAAAGACTTCCTCCTTGTTCGACTGCACTCTCCTTCTGGCTGCAAATCAAAAACTTTAACTATGGGCTTCTGTTCAACCGTCTTCAGCAGCATATAACTTCCTCTAGCAGAGGTTAAAATGGGCAATCTTCAGCCTTTCACTAAGGAGGGGATTTCAGATCTATTTTTATAGAGTAGGAGGTCCATGAACTTAAAATAAATTGCGATGTGATTAATTGGATTTAGAAGTAGCAGCTTCTACTTTTAGTGCTGTTGATTTAAGTGCGTGAAAAAGGTGAGGATAAGAAATTATTCCAGCAGCTTAGAAGTTTTTCTGCTATTTGAATAGCAATCATATGAAATTTTTCATTTTCTATCAATTAGATTTTTTACTTATTTATTTACTCAGTGAATTGAATATACTAAATTAAAAAAAAGTATGAGAACACCTGATTTTATAAATTGTGGAATACAATCTTTTAAACATAAACTCTACTAGACAATTCATGAAACTTTCCACTTTAAAAAAAATCCTCAAAATCTACACCCACCAAAATTTTTAAATAGCCCCTCCATAAGAACTTATCCTAATCTAATCTTCTCCTACATTTTTAATATCTTCAAATCTGATATCACTGATAGTGGGTAGACAGAAACTTAACTCAAAAATGAATCTAATGGGCTGTTGTATAGAACTTTCTTTTTATTGCTTGTCTGAAAAGATTGACGTGTGCCTTTTTTTATAGAGGACTTAGCAAAATATAGAAATTTCTAGAAACTACAGCTAGTGATAGGTGGTAGGAAATTATTAGAACTTTTCAACACTTCGGTATTGGTTAAAACATGAAAGGCAAAATGCATTTTATATCCAGATCACTTTTTAAGGAAACTTAATATAGGTAATGGAAATTTTTAAAGCCAGGTTTCTATGTTGTTGTTAAACTTATTTTGGCTAGCTGTGGCTGTTTAAATTTTTTAGCAGTATTTTGTGAGCTGGTGGCTCCATGATTACTTTTAATTTTTATATTATAGTCAGTCCACTAAAATAAGAAAAGATTTCAATTTATCGTTTTCCTACACTTCAAAAATTTCATGAGAACACTCTTCCTGTTCTTCATGCTCCTCATGCTTAAAACTAAATAGAAATGACATTTAAGCAGTCGCATGAGAGCATGGGTTAAGGCTGATGTTTCTTAAAAGACTGCAACCTGTCTGATATGACTTTACATTTTATAAGTAGACCAATTAGGGTCTTAACAATCACTACCAATGTATTGGGTTCTAACAGGAAGACCTTTTCAAATTAAGATAATTGCTGTTGGAAGCTGTGATTCTATTTTGATAATAGCCAAAAGTGTGAAGGGTTGAAGAGTTAAGGGGCTAGGTCTTACAAGAGTTTAAGCTTCTATTTTGAAGGAAGAGGAAGTCTTATAAAGAATTTTTTCAATTATTATTTGAAATCTTTTTTAATAAAATAAAAGCTTCTAATTTTTAGACTTATTTAAATAGAATGGATTTAGAAATTGCTCCACCAGCTTACAGACTTTATTTGTCATTTGTCAAACATCTAGATTTAGATTTTTGTTAAAAATAAATTTAGAAGGAAAATAATTTTCCTAACATATTTCTATCACTATACAGATTATAAAAGACAAAGATGATTTGAGAACATGAATGACTACAAAATTCATGAAACCATCAAATTTATAGTATTTCTAAAATAAGAAGAAAACGTAATTTCATCAATTGTCTCCTCGCATAACATTTGGGAAAAAAAAAGATCTGTGTAATTTACTCCATGCTTGTGACAGCCTCCATTTCTTCTTGACTACAGCATCCTGTCATTGCAAACAACCCTTGCAACCTTTTGTTGTTTTCTATAAGAAACCACTACTACATCACATCTTTTCATGTGAACTATTACTTCTTCATTTTCTTACATGTCTCTGAACAAAAATAAGTCGAAAGAATTAAATGATGGAGGAAGACACAAACATACAATGCTAGAGATAATAGAACAAAGTAAAAACACTCAGAGATTTATCATAAAACTATTTATATTAATGCCTTGATTTTTTGATTACACAGAGAGTTGCCAGAATGCTCAGAACTCCCAATATATTTCTTGCAGAGACAGAGAATTTTTCTGGACCTCAGACTGAGAGAAACATTCCTTTTCTTACAAAATAATTCCGCCCAGAAACATCTAGAAAATGCTTGGAATATGTCCGATTAAAGAAATGTCAGAGAAAAAATATAAAATAAAAACCATATTAAATGCAGTAGTTGGTGGAGGAAAAACGGGCTGGTGGCATAATCACATGAATAAAATAATAGTCATACAATTATGCGATAAGCTCAAAAGAGGGGGCCCACGCTAAAAAGAGAAGTCCACATAAAGAAACGGTTAAAGAGCTGGGCAAAAATATGTGGTAGTCACATGATCGCAAGAGCTGAAAGAAAGCCTTGCGATCATGCGACAAGGCATTGAGAAAGGCCTGCGGTAGGTAGAAAGAAGTACGGTGGGACAGTGATGATTAAAGTCATTGCTTGGCTGGCAACCATGTTCATAGTTATTCGCATTCTTCAACACTCCCCCTTAATCTTCACTGTCAATTATGTCCACAATGCTGATTTCTTCTCGAAGATGTTCAAAAATGTTCTTTGCCAGTGGTTTTGTGAAAATATCAGCATGTTGTTCATTTGACCTACAAAACTCAAGATGAATGTCACCATTGTTTACCAATTCTTTGATAAAATGATATCTGGTATCAATATGTTTACTTCATTTATGAAATACATGATTTTTAGATAAGGCAATTGCTGAATTGTTATCACAATAGATCTTTGTAGATTCTTCTTGATGATGCCCCAAATCTGAAAGTACTCTCCTCAACCAAACTACTTGACAAGATGCTAATGTTACTGCTACATACTCTGCTTCAATTGATGAGAGAGTTGTTAGCACCTGCAAAAAATTTCATGGCTCCTGGTCTTTTCCCTTGCTCTCTGCAATGTTTTTCATGCTCCTTGGTATAAACCTTAGGCAAAACATTTAGAATCTAGTCGTTAGGCTTCAAAATTCAAATGTGCCCTAGCTTTATTCTTTTTGTGCGTTACCTTTTTCACGGGTCACTTAAATGCCTCTTCTACATGTGCCTTTTAAGTTTCCACGTCACCCCTGTTCACAGTTAGTCTTTCTCTCTGGTGGGTCCCTTTATTTTTCCTCAGTCCACAATCGCGCCATGCGATTTTAATAGTTTTCCTAAGGTTCTCGGCTTTATCTTCCTGGGCCTAGTTTCTGACAACATTTTAATACAACGGCCAACGTATCTTCTCATGAGATCTATCAGACCCTTCAGATCATGAGACAATCGTCAATTTGGAATCTCGCGGTTGCAGAGTTATCAGTGGGTCCACCTGCCATATGCCTTGTCAGCATTTTGTGATTGGTCCACGGGTTAGTGATTGTGCATGTGTCAGTGGGACCTGACAGTGTCAGAGGATCGATGGTTGGCGTAAGTTCTCATAAGATTTGTCAGACCTATGAGATCTTACGCCAGCTGTTGATGTTATCTTTTCTCAAGCGGCAGTTCTTTAGTGGGTCCTATTTTCCAAGTGGTCTTTGTGTGCCACGGTGTTATGAATTGGTGGGTTTTTTATTCATCCACGATGTATGAGGTGGATTTGTTGTCAGGTGGTCCTGTGTTGAAAGCTTTTAATCCGATGGTCGGCACATGATCTTAAGGAATATTCCCACCCCTTCAGATCATGCACCATCCGTTGATTTTGCATCTTGTCTAGACAAAGCAAGTGGGACCGTCTGCCATGTGGTGCTTAGTTGCTGTGTTCCTATTGGCTGACGTGGATTTGCTCAGAAGTGGGGCCAATTGCAGAAGGGTCTGTGACAAGGATAGATCTAATGGTCGGCGTAAGTTCTCATGTGATTTATCAGAGCCATGAGATCTTACGCTAGCCATTCATTTCAAAGGCTTATGGTAAGTGGGTCCTGTGCCAGTGACTAGGTGTGGATCAGCGAATGGTTTAGTGACATGTGGCACCAAGCAGGCCTAGGTGGGGTCTGAGGTTTGGTGGAGTTGTAAAATTTGGTGGTGCCGACAAAGTTTCATGTGGTCGCGCACTCGCGAAAAGATAAGAGGATTTGCTAGTTTGTCTGGTGATTGCGTGAATGGTAGTCAGGAAGTCGCTAAGTTGTTTAGCGAAAGTGTGAAATGTTTAGTGAATTGGCGAAGGTCCTTTGAAACCAATTCGCTAAGTCTGGTGGGGCCACTTTTAGAGGAAGATCTTAAACCCGTGAAAGAAATTGATCTAACAGCTGTGTTTTAAAGGTGATGATGATTTAAACATGGGCCATCGTTTCTCTGCAGGTGCCATAGAAGTGGCCATTGGTATTCAATTTCAAAATTTCCACGGTTCCCAGCGACAAAAAGTACTAAGATTTATGGAATTCATTGCAGAGTAGACCCTGTTCGGTGAGATATGACTAGTTTGCCATTTGCGGTGTGGTCCAGGGTGCTGTTGGATTGTTTGTAAAGCTTGTACCATTTCGGTTGTGTGCTCAAGGCTTGTTGCAGGGTGTCCTTTTGAGCCTAGTTTTGTGATCCCCTGTACTTGCTAAGAAGAATTTCATGATTGTGGATCAGTTCTGGTTTCCTTCTTTCCTGGTTGGATGTGTTTCCCATCCCTATAATAACTTTTTAGACCATTTCCAACAGGTTGGGTGGTTGAAACCCTAACCCTAGTCATTCGTAGCTTGTTGCAGATTTCAAGATGACTAGGGGGTATAAGTTGCAGAATTTTGGATTTTGCAAGGGTTCCAAAATCTTGTTGATTTTCATCCTTGGTTTTTGACTGTAATATACTGATAGAGGTCTGATTTGGTGCCTTTTTCTCATTTTGGTGTCATGCCAATTGTATGTTGATCCTGATTGTGTTAATGAAAACATTCTTGAATCCCAATCTTGTATCTTGTGTATGTCTTCTTGCTTGTCTCTGAGCTCATATATGTTAATGTCACAAAGTGTGTTAATGTATGGTAAACAAAGAGTATTTTGAATTTATCTTTGAGTTCCTAACAAAGTTAGGATTAAAGCCTTCTATGTGAATTCAGTGAGTTTGTAGCCAGGTATATAATTTGATGTCCTTGTGCTGGAGGGAAAGGGGTAATAAGCAAAGCACTTACCCTGGTTTCCATTTTGTTTGACTTAAGGTATTTAGTTGAAGTATATGGTTGGGTGACTCTTAGCCCTGGGATAAGGCACTGGTCCTTTCTTTTGAAGTCATGGTTAACAACCACACAAACACAAACATTATTTGATATATCTTTAACAATCTTATATGAGATATAGTGGAATATTGTTTTAGACTCCTTTAGAGAAGTGAGTCAAGGGTACACCTGCCTGAGCATTGAAGCTCAAAGAGTAGAAGGATCCTTTGATCCTTGTCAGTTGGCCCTCTTCCCTGTGGACTTTGGAGTGGTGATAGAGTCAGGATTTTATTTATATTATCCATCAAAGTGTAAATCTGCAAGTTGTTCAGATCAACGGGAATAATCCACAACCAACAAAATGGTGACTCTTCTAGGGAAGAGGTAAAAGACAACAAGCTTCCTTGCTTGGCTGGATCATCCCAAGGTCCTGGTTGAAGTTACAGAGTTAAATGAACAAAATACATTTGTAATATTTTCTCACTAAGTGTTGAGTGGTGACTCTGAGTCTCTGTTTGGTCAGTGTTTTATAACAAGTGTGATATATTTGCAATCCTGACAAGCAGTTATCCTGTGAGGTTGTCTTGTGATTGTTGGTTTGAAGAAGGTTCAGAGTTGAAGAGGTCCTTAGCTGTTTTAGATTTGTCCTCTGCAAAGAGGTGGCAGCTCTATCAAAGTTTTAAAGGTGGTTTGGAGGAGACTTTAGATCAATATTTTGCAGCATTCACAACATCTCTAGGTAATCTTATTTCATTAAACAAGAATAGTCCCTAATTAGGTGAACAAGTCACTGTTGAAAAGGGAAGTCAGTCTTGAAGGTTTGATCATATTTCTGGATAAAAGTTTTAGTTTTGTAATGAGTATCAGAAATATGTTGAGGTTTAATAAAGTCATTGGTTGCATGGGTTTGAACAAAAGTATTGTCATGAGAAAAAGTTGTATTATGTTGTCAATACATTAAATGGAGTTTCCAGCTTTGATAGATCGGGATGATGTTTCTAGGTCTGGGTGTTATTAGTCAGACCTTAGAAATGTTGATAGAGAAAGAGACATTTATCTAATAAGTCAAAGAATCCAACAGACTTGTACAAGGATTTTAAGATGTGCAATAGGGGAATGGAAAGAAGGGTCATCTCACTCATACTATAAGAAATTTCTTATAGCTTGTGATGAACTTCTTATGGGTATTGAGCTTCAAGATTTCCAGTATACTAAAATGTTTTTAGCGCTTAGTATGCCTGAATCAGTTAGTTGGACTGCCTCTATTAGAAATGTAGCACTAGAAAAAGTTAAGAAATGGATGGGTTCATTTAAGAATGATGAATCTTGTGGTGCTGGTGCTGATGATGGAACTTGTGATCATCAAGAAATAAAAAAGGAATTTGTTGTTGATGGTAGTCCCTACTATGAATACTTTACACAAGATGTTGTGGGATACATTTTTTTACCCCCTGTCTCAGATGAGGATGATATATGCAGCACTAGCAGAGAGAATGATGAAGGCAGTGATGTTGACGTGCCTTCATATGAGTCAAATGCGACATGGGAAGAAGAAAGTAATAATGAAAGTGAAAGTTCATTTGGAAGTGAAGGTATGAATTCTTTCTCTGAATCTGAAGATGAAAATGCATCTTAATTTTTGCATTATACAAATCGGTTTGAATATGGTGATGATGACTGTAAATCTTCATATGGTTCTAATCTTTCTTCATATGCTGAGTCTCCACGAAAATAAAATTTGAAATTATGTTTCTAATCTTGGATATTAGTTGCAATTCATTCTAGCTTAGTCGAGGGCATGTTTAGGAAAAAACTCAACTTTTTAGGTGTGGTTTTGAAAATTACCAAAAATGAAAAAAAAAAAGATTTTGTGAAATACTGCCAAAAAGAGTAATGTTTGGTTTTCTTGGTTTTTTGGGGTTTTCAGTTATTTAAGAGTTTTTAGAGAATTGTAGAATTAGTCAGTGATGAATGGAAAACATTGAAGGTTCAAAAATCTATGTTTATTTTTCTTGTAATTGAGTTTTGTTATCAATAGCTAGTTGTGTGCTACATCATTTGGTATCAAAGCAAGAAGATGGCTAGGAGAGGAAGAGGGAGAGAAAGAGGAGGTTACACACCGATGCAAAGATTGATACTGGATATGCAGAGGAAGATTGAACAAATTAGTGAGCGAATAGATAATCAAGGAATACAAAGAGGGAATGAATCTGATGAAAAGGGAAACTGAAGAGGTGCTGACCAAAATGAAGAAAATATAGAAGGATGGAAGAAATGAGCTATGAAGATAGAGTTATTAGGGCTTTATAAGGAAGAATTGAAGCAATCAAGATTGACATTTTAGACTATGCTGGTAGTGTTAAGATAGAAGAATTAATAGACTGGTTAAACGAGATGGGAAATTTTTTCAAATGGAAGCCTATGACAGAAGAAAAGAAGATGAAGTTGCACAAAATTAAAAGGACATGCAATGATATTGTGGGATCACCTCCAAAAGGAATGAACTAGAAAGGAAATGGAAAAGATTAAGACATGGAGCAAGGTGGAGAGAAAGCTCAAAGAAAAATTCTTACCCATGGATTATTCACAAACCCTCTTTCACAGGTTCCAAAATTTGAAAAACTTGTCTTGAATGCAAGACTATAGAAATGAATTCTACAATCTATCCAAGTGCATAGAGCATCAATAAAATAATCATAAGATGGATTCTAGATATATGAATGGCCTAAAATTCTCCATCCAAGATGAATTGAGCATTCATCATGTTAACAGTATGGAGGAAACCTACCAATTGGCTCGAAAGGCTGAAGAAATGTAGAATAGGAAATATATCCAGAGGAATAGAGGTGGTCAAAGGGGTACCTCAACTCTATTTTGGGGAGGTTCTAATAGTGGTTTGGGAGAGTCTTTTCAAGGATTTTAAAAAAATATAGACACTAGGAAAGATCCTCCAAATCAAGAAAGAGGAAGGGGGTTTCAAAGAGGATGAGGCTATGAAAGTGAAAGAGGCTGAGAAAACTAGAGAAGGCCTTTCACTTGTTTTAAGTTTAGAGAAGAAGGACACAGAGCCTTTGAATTCTCAAATTATAACATGCTAGAAAGAAATCAAGAAGGACAGCCTAGAGTGAACCTGGTTCAGCTAGAATTTATAGTAGCAGGATTAGAACAAGAAGTCCTACCAAACATCGGAGAAACTCTCATGATGAGAAGATCGATGATCATTCCAGAGAAGGAAGAAGTCCCTGTAAATAAATTTGATGATTCATGGCTTCAAACCAACATCTTCTAAACTAGATGCACTTCAGGTGGAAAGGTATGCCAAGTTATTATTGATGGGGGTAGTTATGAGAATATGGTAGCTAAGGAAATGGTAGAGAAATTAAATATGCAATGTGAGAAACATCCTCATTCTTACTGTATTGCATGGTTTAAGAAAGGAAATAAGGTTATTGTTGATAAAATATGTTTGGTTAGGTTTACTAAAGGAAAAATCTATAAGGATGAGATATGGTGTGATGTTATTCCTATGGATGCAAGTGTCATATTTTGCTAGGAAGGCCATGGCAGTATGATAGGAAGATAATTCATGATGGAGAGAAAAATGCATATACCTTCTGGAAGGATGGCTCTAAAGTAACCCTCTTAGCACTTAAGGATGAAAGGAAGAATGAGACCATGTTGTCTGCAAAGGATTTTGTCAAAGAAATGAAGGTGACAGATTGTTGCTATGCATTGGTAGTAAAAAGAGGAAAAGAACTAGAAAACATAGTACCACATGATGGAGTAAAGATACTAGAAGAATTTATGGATGTCATTCCAAATGAGCTACCTGACGACCTCCCACAAAAAAGGGATATACAACACCATATTGATATGATTCCTATAGAAACTCTTCCTAATCAAGCAACTTATTGAATGAACCCAACGCAACATGCAGAGCTCAACAAACAAGTAACATAGGTAATTGAGAGAGTCCTAGTTAGAGAAATCATGAGACCATGTGTTGTGCCTGCATTGTTGACTCTGAAGAAGGATGTAACATGGATGATGTGTACAGATAGTAGAGTAATTAATAAGAGTACTATCAAGTATTGGTTTCCTATTCCTCGTATAGAGGATATGATGGATGAATTAGCATGGGCTAAATACTTCAGAAAGATTTATCTACGAAGTGGATACCACCAAATTTGAATCCATGAAGGAGATGAGTGGAAGACAACTTTTAAGACTAGGGATGGCTTGTATGAATAGATGGTTATGCCATTTGGGATTTCTAATGCACTAAGTACATTCATGAGATTGATGAATACTATTTTACGACACTACATTGGTAAGTTTGATGTAGTTTATTTTAATGATATCCTAATTTATAGCCAAAAAAAAGGAGAAAACATACAACACTTGAGGATCATTCTGAGTATGCTAAGGAAAGAGAAGCTCTATGAAAATTTAAACAAGTGCGGATTCATGCAAAATAGTTTGAATTTTCTGGGCTTCGTCATTTCTGAAGATGGCATTTAGATGGACCCAGAAATGGTCAAGGAAATCCTAGCATGGCCCAGTCCATCCAACATAATAGGGGGAAGGAGTTTTGATTGATTAGAAACCTTCTATAGAAAGTTTATTCAAAATTTTAGCAGTATTGTAACACCCATAATAGATTGTACGAAAGGAAGAGAATTCACATGGACAACAAATGTTGAAGAGAGTTTCAAGTTCTTGAAGAAAAGGATAACTAAAGCTCCTCTATTGGAACTTCCAAATTTTGATAAAGTATTTGAAGTAGAGTGTGATGCTTCCCATGTTGGAATAGGTGTTGTTCTTAGCCAGGTAGGTAAACCAATAGCCCTTTTTAGTGAAAAGTTAAATGATGTGAGGAAGAACTATTCTACCTATGATTTAAAATTTTATGCTATTGTTCAAGACTTAAGGCATTGGAGGCATTATTTGGTCCAACAAGAATTTTTATTGTTTAGAGATCATTCGGCCTTGAAATATGTGAACACACAAAAGAAATTGAATAATAGGCATGCTAAATGGGTGTCTTTCTTTGAAGGGTATAATTTTCTTATGAAGCATAAGTATGGAAAGTAGAATCAGGTTGCTGATGCCCTAAGTTGACGTGTTACACTAATAACTAGAATAGAAACATAGGTCATTGCTTTTGATTCTATTAAATTCTTTTATGAGGCTGATGATGATTTTTGGGAAATTATATAGAGAATATTAAAAAGCTAGCAAATAGTCTTTCAGATCACATGAGAGGAGAATACTTTTTGCAGGATGGTTACTTCTTTAGAGGAAAACAACTTGTTATACCAGTTGGTTCCATGAGGGAAAATATTATCTGAGAATTTCATAGTGGTGGTTTGGCTGGTCACTTTGGGAAGGACAAGACGATAGCCTTGGTTGAAGATAAATACTACTGGCCAAAACTGAAAAGGGACATTTCTAAGTATGTGGAAATGATGCAGGAGCATCTTGGGTGTAAGAGAAATCTTGCATCACCCAAAAATATTTTTGTTTTTGTATTCAATAAGGGCTATTTTGTGCAGAGCTGCTATTTATGGAAAGTTACTATTTTTGGTAATTTTCGTATGTGCTCAGAATGATCTGATTTCTTTCTTGGAGGTTCATTTTGGTCATATAAGTCTGCCAGTAAAGTTTCATTGCCAGATCAAGTGTATATTGGAAGATATTGAAGATTTTCGGTATTGGCAGCAGGGTACAGAAACTTCGAACTCAGTTTTGAAGGCTTTAGAGGCCCCGGATGAGGTCAAAAATTTGGGTGACGGGTGCTTGCACCGGTCAAGCCTGCGGAGCGCTTCGTGGCGTTTCTGAAATGGGGTTATAATAGTCAATCGGGTCAACTGGTGATGACTTATGATCTTCGGAAGTCGGGTCACCTGAAATGGCAGAAAATAATTTTCCTTCAAAATTTCTGTTCGGGTTTCAAAAGTTATTTTGAGCCGACTTTGATGTAATAAATTGAAAAATAAAATAATTCTAAGTTTGGTCGGCCCTTAGGGCTAAATTTCTGGAACCTTCTCGGGCGGTGGAAATTGCCTATATAAGGAAGGCTGTATTATTGTCTTAGGCAGTTCAGAATAGTTCTGGGTAATAGTTCGAGGCTTTGTCCTATAGAATATTGTAAGGGAATGCCCATGTGGCTTTGCATATTGTAATTCTGAAAGTTTGTAATTCCACATTTGTGGAGATAATAAGAAGCCAATTTTCTGTTCTTGCATATTGTTGTTGTTTCTCTATTTCTGTTATGTGTTTGTGGTATTAAGGGGAGCACCCTTCATCAAGTGGTATCAGAGCCAGGTTTTCTTGAGTGTGTAAACAGATCGCCGACTGTGAGGCAGTTTGCACCAGGACCGTGGCTAGGGTTTCAGCGCGCATCGCGAAAATGCCTCCACGAAGGGAACGTGGCGGAAGAGCTGGTGTCGTAACACCTGAGGTTAGAGAGCTGCAGAGACAAGTGCAAGCATTGCAAGAAGAGATTCGCAGAGGAATGAATCTTAATGTCAGAGATGAAAGCGAGGATGAAGCCGAAGAAGAATATCAAGCAGGAGAAGTTGAAATTGTGAACCAGGAGGAAGAAAGACTTTTTCGGGCCATTTCCAAGATTGGGAAAAGACCTAAGATTGAGGTTCCTACATTTTCTGGAAATCTTAACCCAGAGGAATTGATTGACTGGATCAATGAATGTGAGGAATATTTTGAGTACGAAGATGTTGACGATCCTGATAGAGTCAAATTTGTGAAGGCCAGACTGAAAGGTCATGCGAAGATCTGGTGGCAAGAAATTCAATTGGAGTGAAATAGAAGAGGGAAAGATAAAATCACAAGATGGGATCGGATGGTGGATAAATTGAAGTGGCAGTTCATTCCTGTTGATTATGAGCTTGACCTACTGAAGAAAATGCAGAGTTTGAAGCAAGCAGGAAGATCTGTTCAGGAGTATACAGAGGAGTTCTATCGACTTCTCATCAAAACAGGCCATGCAGAAGCTGATAAGGAGAAAGTTGCCCGATACCTTAATGGGTTAAGGCCAAGTATTCAGGAGGAGCTGAATCTGGTTCGAATGAACAGTATTGAGGAGGCATACCAATTTGCCCTAAAAGTAGAGGAAAAGCTGAACAAGAAGTTCGAGAGCAGACAAAATGGAAGAGGTCGCGGTGGACGATCTGGTGGACGGTCATACGGTGGCCGAAATGAAGATCTGAAAAAGAAGGATGAGACCAGTAGCAGTCAGAATCAGCGTGGAAATAATTCCAATCACTTCCAGGATCAGAATAATAGAGATCGGAGGGGAAGAGGAAGAGGACAAGGATCTGGACGAGGAGGCTTCCGTGGAACCTGTTTTCACTGTGGAGAAGAAGGTCATAGGGCATTTGAATGTCCTCAGCGCCAAGGCAGAACAAACAGGAGAAATGAAGGCCAGGCCAGAGTTGCACATGTAGATGAAGATGCCAGATCATCAAATTCTGAAGATGCTGAAAGAGGAGAAACGTTGATTAACAGAAGAGTCCTGTTGAGTGGTGAGAATGAACCTGAGCAAAGGAGAAGCCTGTTTCGCACCAGGTGCAAGTGTGAAGGTAAATGTTGTGATGTGATTATTGATAGTGGAAGCACTGACAATTTGGTGTCAGAAGAGATGGTGACAAAGTTGAAACTCAAGAGACAGAAACACCCACATCCATATCAGATTGCCTTGGTACAGGATGACCACAAGGTCATGGTCAATGAACAATGCCTAGTGAAGTTCAAGATCGGCGGGTACCAAGATGAGGTACTATGTGATATCATCTCTATGGATGCATGTCATATGTTATTGGGTAGACCGTGGCAGTTTGACAGATGTCCTGTACACGATGGTCGTACGAATACCTATTCCCTGACAAAGGATGGAGTGCGACATAAGCTAAAGCCATTGAAGGAGACCGAAGAAAAGGTATGTGGTAATGCAAGAATAACATTTGTTGATGGAAGGAAATTCCTAGATGGTATGAGGCATGAGCATGTATGTTTTGCTTTAATTCCAAAAGCTGGTAAAGAGGAAGTAGAAGATGTTCCTGTAGAAGTTGCAGATTTGTTGAATGAGTTTCAGGATATTGTATCCGATAACGTGCTTGATGGATTACCACCAGTCAGGAAGATCAGTCATCAGATAGACTTGATCCCAGGAGCGAGTTTGCCGAATAAGGCAGCACACAGAATGACACCTGCAGAAAGTGAGGAGTTGAACAGACCAGTGCATGAACTGTTACAGAAAGGATTGATTCGAGAGAGTCTGAGTCCCTGTGCTGTACCAGTGGTATTAGCACCAAAGAAGAATGGAGAATGGAGGATGTGTACAGATTCTAGGGCAATAAATAAGATCACGATCAAGTACAGGTTTCCATTGCCACGAATGGATGATATTATGGACTGTTTGAGTGGAGCTGTGTATTTTTCAAAGATAGATCTGAAGAGTGGATATCATCAGATTCGGATCAGAGAAGGAGATGAATGGAAGACCGCATTCAAGACAAAGGAAGGACTATATGAGTGGTTAGTCATACCTTTTGGGCTAACCAATGCACCGAGCACTTTCATGCGGCTCATGAACGAGGTTCTGAAAGAATTTCTGGGTAAGTTTGTCATTGTTTACCTAGATGATATTTTGATTTTTAGCAAGACATTGGAGGAACATATGATGCATATTTGTATGGTGTTTGAGAAGTTGAGAGAAGAGAAATTGTTGATTAATTTGAAGAAGTGCAGTTTTGTGAAGAAAGAGTTAGTGTATTTGGGATTTGTAGTTTCAGCAGAAGGTCTAAAAATAGATCCAGAGAAGGTACAGGCTATCCTTGAATGGCCTACTCCAAGGAGTGCTACTGAGGTAAGATCTTTTCATGGTCTAGCTAGCTTTTAAAGAAAGTTTATCAGAAATTTTAGCAGTATTTGTGGACCCTTGACTGAAACAATGAGAGAGGATAGAAAAGAGTTTAAGTGGACTAATGGGGCAGAAAAGAGTTTTCAATTGTTGAAACAAAAAGTTACAGAACAACCTGTTTTAGCACTTCCAGATTTTAATAAGGTGTTTCAAGTAGATTGTGATGCTAGTGGTACTGCAATAGGAGCTGTTATGAGCCAAGAAGGTAAACCTATTGCTTATTTCAGTGAGAAGTTAAATGATGCCAAGAGGAAGTATTCTGTTTATGATCAGGAATTTTATGCCATAGTTCAGGCATTAAAGAAGTGGAGACATTATCTACTTCCTAAGGAGTTTGTTTTGTATACTGATCATCAAGCTTTGCAATATTTGAATAGTCAAGGAAAATTGAATCAAAGGCATTTGAAATGGGTTGAATTTTTGCAGAGTTATACATTTGTTTTGAAACACAGGAGTGGAAAGTCTAATAGGGTTGCAGATGCTCTTAGCAGAAGGCAACTATTGCTGACAGAAATGCAGATTGAAGTGGTTGGGTTCAAGGAACTCAAGAATTTGTATCCAGAGGATCTTGATTTTGGTGAAGCTTGGAAAGCTTGCACAGAACCTGTTACTCTAGACAGGATGAAATGGTTGGATTTCATCATCCAGGATGATATGCTATTCAGAAGGAGTCAGTTGTGCATTCCACGAAGTTCTATGAGGGAGAATCTCATCAAGGAGAAGCATAGCGGAGGATTGGCTGGATATTTTGGTCGTGATAAAACCCTTGGTTTGGTTAGTGAGAATTATTATTGGCCACAGTTGCAGCAAGATGTGAAGAAGTTTGTACAGAGTTGCAGAGTATGTCAGATGGCGAAAGGAGTGAAGCAGAATACAGGATTGTATCAGCCATTACCCGTACCAGAGAAGCCTTGGGAGGATATCAGCATGGACTTTGTTCTTGGTTTACCGAGGACACAGCGGGGACACGATTCAATTTTTGTGGTGGTTGACAGATTTTCAAAGATGGCACATTTCATTCCCTGCAAGAAGACTAATGATGATGTTCATGTAGCAGAATTGTTTTTCAGAGAAGTAGTGAGACTTCATGGTTTGCCAAAGACCATAGTTTCAAATCGAGACACGAAGTTTGTTGGATATTTTTGGCGTACATTGTGGAAGAAGTTGAAGATAGATTTGAAGTTTAGCTCATCACATCATCCACAGACTGATGGACAGACAGAGGTGGTGAATAG
This sequence comes from Chamaecyparis obtusa, assembly GCA_027943335.1. Classification (NCBI taxonomy): domain Eukaryota; kingdom Viridiplantae; phylum Streptophyta; class Pinopsida; order Cupressales; family Cupressaceae; genus Chamaecyparis; species Chamaecyparis obtusa. Next base: position 49,693 of record BSBK01003983.1, read on the forward strand.
AAGTTTGGGAAATTTGCTGAGATGTTTGGTTGGAGATAAGCCAGCAGGATGGGATTTGATTTTACCACAGGCGGAATTTGCATACAATAATTCTGTCAACAGGAGCACTGGTAAATCACCATTCCAGATTGTATATGGAAGTAGTCCAAGAAATGCATCTGAATTGAGAAAGATAGATAAAGGAGAAATAAGTAGTGCTGAAGCTGAGGATTTTGCAGAACACTTGAAGAACATCCATGAGGAGGTGAGGAAGCATATTACCTGGTCAAATGGAAAGGACGACCTGTTGAAGATTCATCATGGCTAACAAAGGAGGAGGTTAACTGTCTTGGTTTTCCTCTACACACCTGAGTCGTGACAGGGTCACTTCTCAAATTACCCCGGGTGTCTGATGCAGGAGCATCCTAGGTGTAAGAGCAATCTTGCATCACCCAAAAATATTTTTGTTTTTGTATTCAATAAGGGCTATTTTGTGCAGAGCTGCTATTTATGGAAAGTTACTATTTTTGGTAATTTTCGTATGTGCTCAGAATGATCTGATTTCTTTCTTGGAGGTTCATTTTGGTCATATAAGTCTGCCAGTAAAGTTTCATTGCCAGATCAAGTGTATATTGGAAGATATTGAAGATTTTCGGTATTGGCAGCAGGGTACAGAAACTTCGAACTCAGTTTTGAAGGCTTTAGAGGCCCCGGATGAGGTCGAAAATTTGGGTGACGAGCACTTGCGTCGGTCAAGCCTACGGAGCGCTTCGTGGCGTTTCCAAAATGGGGTTATAATAGTCAATCGGGTCAACTGGTGATGACTTATGATCTTCGGAAGTCAGGTCACCTGAAATGGCAGAAAATAATTTTCCTTCAAAATTTCTGTTCGGGTTTCAAAAGTTATTTTGAGCCGACTTTGATGTAATAAATTGAAAAATAAAATAATTCTAAGTTTGGTCGGCCCTTAGGGCTAAATTTTTGGAACCTTCTCGGGCGGTGGAAATTGCCTATATAAGGAAGGCTGTATTATTGTCTTAGGCAGTTCAGAATAGTTCTGGGTAATAGTTCGAGGCTTTGTCCTACAGAATATTGTAAGGGAATGCCCATGTGGCTTTGCATATTGTAATTCTGAAAGTTTGTAATTCCACATTTGTGGAGATAATAAGAAGCCAATTTTCTGTTCTTGCATATTGTTATTGTTTCTCTATATCTGTTATGTGTTTGTGGTATTAAGGGGAGCACCCTTCATCAGGAAAGATGCAGAATCTATCTAGTGGCTAAGGGTCACTCCCAAAACACAAGCTTGTATACACCTCTACCTATACCCATGGAGCCATGGATAGATGTGAGTATGGATTTTGTATTGGGGCTTCCGCACACCCAGCAAGGTACAAATTCTAGTTTTGTAGTTGTTGATAGATTCTCTAAAATGGCTCATTTTATTGCTTGTAAAAAAACTAGTGATGCCACAAGGATAGCCAACTTATTTTTCTTAGAAGTTGTTAGACCCCATGGCATTCCAAAGACTATCACATTTGATAGGGATACTAAATTTTTGAGTCATTTCTAGAGGAGCTTATGGAATAAGATGGGAACACAGTTGTAGTTTAGTAGTGCCTATCATCCCCAAGATGATGGGAAAACTGAGGTGGTCAATTAAAGTTTGGGAAACCTGTTACAATGCATTGTTGGTGAAAAGCCCTAACAGTGGGACTTGGCATTTCCTCAAGTAGAGTTTTCTTACAACAGTTCTCTCAAAAAATCAACTAGAAAATCTCCTTTTCATATTGTATATGGTAAGAGTCCTCAGGGTGTTTTGGACCTTGTACAACTTCCTGTGCAAGATAGAATTAGCGATGATGGGGAAGCATTTCATGAACACCTCAACAATTTCAACAAGATGTGAGGAGTAAATTACAGGATAGCAATGAGAGATATAAGGTTGTTGCAAATGTAAGTTAAAGGAGACAAATATTTAATACAGGTAATTTGGTGATGGTGTACTTAAGGCATGAGATATTTCCTACTAACACATATCATAAGATGAAATACAAAAAGATAGGTCCTTGCCGAATTCTGAAGAAGATCAATGATAATACTTATGAGGTTGGTTTACCAGATGATTTGGATATTTCTCATGTTGTTTAATGTTTCTGATTTGTATGCATTTCATGGAAATACATCTGATTCACATAGTAGAGATGAGATGTATTGGCATCACCACCTTCCAAGTAAAAAGAAGGAAAAGATTGCCCACATTCTGGATAAGCAGTCTATAGTCACACAGAATGGTCATTGCAATAGGTACTTGATTCAGTGGGAGGGATTGCCAGTGATAGAAAGCACTCGGATCTCAGAGTAGGAAGTGATGAAGTTGGACACCACAAAGTTGTAGCAGTTCACAGACAACCACTTGCAGGAGCTAGGTTCCTTTAAAGAAGGGGAGAATGATGCAGAAACTTTCAGAGGTCATAACTTTTGACTCAATTCTGGGTTTTTGCTCAAATTTTTTGGGTGCATGCTTCAAGAGGTGGCATATGATTTTTTGAATTCTTTTAGATTGATCAAGGTCTAGTTAGCACATTTTAGAGAGCTAGAAGTTTCATTTAGGGCTCTGAAATCATCTTTTAGTGTTTTTTTCTAGTTTTTTAGAAAGTTCTATTTTGTAATAAATCCAAAATTATGTTTCTAATCTTGGATATTAGTTGGCAATTCATTCTAACTTAGTTGAGGGCATGTTTAGGTAAAATCTAAAAATTTTAGGTGTGGTTTTGAAAATGACCAAAAATGACAAAAAATAGTTGTGAAATACTGCCAAAAAGGACAATTTTTTGTTTTTTTTTTTTTTTTTTTTTTCCATCAAGAAGTTTGCAATTTTTAATTACTAAATTTATTTTATATTTTTTGGGGAAAGGCTAGAGGTTTTCTTCGCTTATCACTTTCCTACCGGTGCTCCTAGCGAGCTGATATGTAAATAAGTTTTTCACTATTAGTAAAAAAACATGTATATTGGTAAAAATCAAAGTTGCATTAATACCATTAATATAAAAAGATGAATATTTGTGTCTAATGTGTTGATTTTCCCCAATCTTGATGGTTTCCAAATCTCGTAATGTGCCTTAGTTGAAAGCTACAATAATTCCTATATTTGAAATGGTTTATCTTGGCCTTTAACCATCTTTGGAAAGAGCTCTCCTTGTCTTGGTAAATGCTAGGAATAAACTCATTTGGCTCCCCAAGTTGCTCGAACATTCCAAACCACTCTAAACCGAAGTGTCCCTTAAGGTGCACAAAGTACAAAAAATAGAAATCTTTGAAGGACCATTTCTTGGATCTCATGTGATGTATCAATGATTTATCAAGTTCTATAGGATCATGTTGATATTTCCCACACAAACCTCTCTCAATTGTGGCACAGTCAACCCCATTTGAAATTGGAAACTTAATCTTTGTCATTGCCAGAACTTGCAATGTGAATTAAAATTTGTAACAGTTTGTATCTTTGAAATGGTTCTTCTTGGCCTCAAACCATCTAAACCAAGGACTCTAGTAGGTAGGATAAATGTTAGGGGGTGGTGCCACAATAGTGTGTCCCACTTTTTGACCAGCTTTGACACATAGATCAACATTCTGAGAAAAAACATCACTTTCGAACAACTGTTGCCACAAAACTATTGGGGATTTGAAGATGTTGTAAACTAGAGTCTTTTAGAATTTTATTTCTAGTTTCTAAATATATTTAAAAAAATAAATTAAAATTCATTAAAATTCATTTTTCCTTCTCCTTCGAAAAGTGGTTTGTGTGAAAAACTGTGTTTTTAAGGAGTTACTATCACTTGGATCAACATATTTTTTTTTTAAAATATGATAATGATGTAATTATTATGAGATTATATTTGTAACTTCAATATCTAAAGGATGCAATTGGTTTCATTCATTTTGGGTCAATATTTCATAGTTTATTAAGTTCAAAAGTGACAGTAATTGTAATTTAGACATAAGGTCGCTTGGATCACTCTAACTTGATTTGTGTATATTAAAATTTATTTTTTCTTTTTCTTTTTATAGAAAGGTAACACAAATACTCTTTTCCTACATATTTTTCATAATTTTTTTTTTGTAATTTACTATTTTTCCCAAAGTCTTGAAGAGACGGGTCGTTGAATGACCAAACAACCAATGTTTAGTTAAAGTAATATTTAAAAGTGATAATGAACTCAATATGTATTAAAATTATATTCATTAGAAAGCTTGTTCCAAATAGCATAATACTACATAGATAGGTTTTTCAAATGGATTCATTTGATCTACCAAAACATAAAGTCAAAGTGATCTTTTGTCATCATTTTAATAGGTGCGAAGGAGACTCCATTCTAGGTATGAATGAGGAGTATAGATGTTATATCAATGTTTTTTTAATCTAAGAGTATTTGAGCTAACCATTTGTAATTAATTCCTTCAAATGAAACCTCTTAAGGCTTAAATTATCATATTTTATTAAAAATGTGTTATTTCAGCAAAAATCATCATTTCTAAAAAAGTGGGACACACTATTGTTGGACCACCCTAGGAACAAACTTATTCCACTCACCAAGTCACATGAACGTTCTAGAAAACTCTGGTTTGGAGTGACCCTAAAGGTTCACTAAGAAGAAAAATTGGAAATATTTAATGAGTCATTTCTTAGATGTTATGTAACATATCAATGATTTTTTTGGTGACACAAGACTTAGTTACTTCTTCCCAAAAAACCCTATCTCATTTTTGGGATATTCGATCTGGTTTGAAATTAGCAACCCAATCTTTGTCATTGCTAGAACTTGCAAAGTGACTCAGTTAAAATTTTCAACTATGTGTATCTTTGAAATGGTTCATCTTGACCTCAAAGGATCTATGACAACAAGTCTAGTTGGCTAGGTAAATGCCAAGAACAACCTCATTTGATTCACCAAGTTGCTTGAATGTTCAAGACCACTCCAGACCAAAGTGACCCTTAAGGTGTATGTATGATTTGAGCAATACAAATCCACAAAACCTGAAGATCACTTGCATACAAAAACCTATTACAAGGAAGTAGAGACAAGAAGAGGGCAAGGGTTTGACTCAAAAATATGAAGAAGAAAATATCCTCAATTAATGAATAAATTGAATGTACAATGGATCATCCATATAAAGGAGATCAAAAGCCTTGAAAGGCAACCCTAGTGCATGTAATAATTAGTTAAATTATTACAAGACTAATGCATGCAAGTTTATATTTAAAACAACTAGTGCATAAGTTTAAATCAACTAGTGCATGTGTGTTTAAATATAAACAACTAAAAATAAAAGTGTTGACATCTTAAGAAGAGAGTAAGGTTAATTAATATAATTAATACTTTACTCTAACACCCCCCCTTAAGATGAGCAACAATGCAACTACAAATAATACAAGAAGAAAGAAAAGGAAACTATAGTGTTGAAAGCATAAAAATGGGTCCTAGCAACATGGCGTGATGAGGTACTCAGCACAACCAAATCTCTATAAAATAGAGAAATAGAGAAAACCCAATGGGAAAAAACCCTACTCCAAAAAGAGAAAATAAAAGAAGAAAAAGAAATGGCTCAAGAGACAAATGGCTCAGGAAACTCTCTCAAAACCATAAGTAAAACCAACCCCCCCCATGAGAGAGGGATGAGACACCAAAGCCCCCCAAGAATGATGGAACCCCTAGAGAAATGATCGAACCAATGTAACTCCAATATGGAAGAAACAAAGGCAAGAAACAAGGAAACCCCTAAATGGGAGGTGAAACGGGAAGGCCTAACTAATGTGCAAAGGAGAAAATATGAGGATCTTGAAAGGGAATCCCTACTGTAGGTGGTGTGACAGGTGTGCTAACACTGTCATGAAAGAGGAGATGAACATCCTTTGTAGAATCCTCAACAAGTGCACCTAGTGGCTCGATGAATGGAGCTAGAGGGTCGGGTAGTGTTGAAGAAGAATCCTACTAAAGAGAAAAGACCTCAATATGATGTGATGTGGTAGTCATAGTAGTGATCTCAAGAACAATACAAAGGTTCAAGCGACCTGTCTGCATCGCATGATGCTCTCACGAAAGAGGAGAGTTGTGCTCCGAAAATGGAGATGGTGGACCAAAGTGTGAGAAGGTGTAGAGATGGGTGGAATGATCAACTATCCCTATAGTAACAATACCTCCTATCACACTATCCTGAATGAAGACTGAATCTCTAGTGAACTCAATTATCTTCCCTGATCCACTATGTAGTCTGATAAATCGAGAGAAGGTTTACAGATAGAGATGTAACATACAATACATCATTGAATGTGCCATCTTGAATTCCTACTAAACCTTTCCCGTAGACTATCATGAAAATTTTATTCCCCATGAGAATATAAGGAATGGGAGAAGCCTCAACAGTGGACAAGACCCCTTGAGAAGATGTCATATGGTGAGAAGCACCTGAATCCAGTATCTAAGGGACCTGTGAAGGGGATGTAATGGATGTCCGTAATGCATGACCCTATCCAAAATCCTATCTGAATGTCAAAGATGTGGAAGAAGACTGAAAATCAGACCCATGTGAGGTAGAAGAGGATGGAGAGGAAACAGTTCTTTTTTGAAGAAGAGCTTGCAAATTTGCAATCTATTTCTCATAGCCATCAAATATCTTCTGAAAACAATGTGACTCATCATGAGGTCCCTTCTGACAATAGGAACATGTAGGTCTCTTAGTCTTCTATTTCTCATTCTTAGAAGAAGATGGTGGGCTAGTAGAGTGCTGAGAAGAGGAATCTAATATCTGCTTTTGCTTTTGCTTTCCTTTGGATGGTTGGGCAACCAATGCTTGGTTTTTTGATCATGTTAGAGAGTCCAACTAAGTAAGCTTGGCCTACTCTCTACAAACAATCACAGAACACCTCAAAAGTGGGCATGGTGAATGTAGGTCCCAAAGTGTCCATGGTGGAGTGAAAGGTAGAAAAGACCTCAATAGGATGTGATGTGGTAGTCATAGCAGTGATCTTAGGAAAAATACAAAGGTTCAAGCAACCTAACTGCACCACATGATGCTCTCGCGAAAGAGGTGAGAATCCTGCCGAAGAGAAAAGACCTCAATAGGATGTGATGTGGTAGTCATGGTAGTGATCTCAAGAACAATACAAAGGTTCAAGTGACCTGACTGCATGACATGATGCTCTCACAAAAGAGGAGAGTTGTGCTCTGACAATGGAGATGGTGGACCAAAGTGTGAGAAGGTGTAAAGATGGGTGGAATGATCAACTTTCCTTGTAGTAACAATGCCTCTTGTCGCACTATCTTGAATGAAGACTAAATCTCCAATGAACTCAATTGTCTTCCCTGATCCACTATGTGTAATCTGATAAATTGAGAGAAGGTTTACAGATAGAGATGGAACATACAATACATCATTGAATGTACCATCTTGAATTCCTACTGAACCTTTCCCAAATACTGTCAGGAAAATGTTATTCCCCATGAGAATATGAGGAATGGGAGAAGCCTCAACAGTGGAGAAGACCCCTTGAGAAGATGCCATATGGTGAGAAGCACCTGAATCTAGTATCAATGTGACTCATCATGAGGTCCCTTCTGAAAATAGGAACATGTAGTTCTCTTAGTCTTCTATTTCTCCTTCTTAGAAGAAGATGGTGGGCTAGTAGAGTGCTGAGAAGAGGAATTTGATATCTGATTTGGCTTCTGCTTCTTCTTTTGCTTTCCTTTGGATGGCTAGGCAACCAATGCTTGGTTCTTTGATCCTATTAGAGAGTCCAACTGAGTAAGCTTGGTCTACTCTCTAGTCAAATGATCACAGGACACCTCAAAAGTGGGCATGGTGAATGTAGGTCCCAAAGTGTCCATGGTAGAATGAAAGCTAGAAGAGAAGATCTAAAAGTTTCCCCCAAGCTTAGATAGAATAATATAAATGCACTCTTTATCAGTCTTTTGCTTTCCACATCCATGTAACAAAGATCTCTTTTGTTTGAAATTCATCAGAAATTACTCAATAGAGGGAAAAGAATCAGGTACAAGAGAGGTAACCTCTACCTTAATCTGAAGTGCTCTGCACTCATTCACTATACCAAACAAGGTGTTTAGCTTGGTCCACATAGCTAGAGGGGTATTGCACCCATCAAGATGAAACTGCAAGATGTCTGATACATGTAAAGAAATCAACCCCATAGCCTCATCCATGTTGTTTCAATGCTGCATGATCTCAAAGGGCCTCTGTAATATAGGTTGCACTGCATCTAGAAAAGACCAGAGCCCTTCTGGATGGAGAAGTTGTGTCATCAGGGTTTTCCATGTGTGATAATTATGTGGGGTCAGAAGTTCTAGATAAGAAGAAGTCTCAACCATATTTTTTGGAAGGGGTTTTGTTTTGATAAATATCTAGTTTAATTGATAGAAACAAAAAAATAACACCCCCCACAAGCCAAATATCAAACCCCTAATCCTAGAATGATATGCTTTATCAAGAGAAGAGAAAAAAGCTTCAGATCTGAATGTTGTGTACCTTGAAATTTAATTGATGAAATAGGTAGAAATCTAGATGGTGCTTGAGAAGAGATCTCTGGTGCTTCTTTCGGATCAAAAAATGGAGCTAATTTGAGCAAATTAGCCCCCCATGAATGCAAAAAACATAATCTAGCATCGACAGAAAAAATAGCAAGCTAGGTGACCCAAAATACCAGATTACCCTCCATGAGAGTGTCAAGCTTGGAACCAGCTTTTTGACAATATCTCTTTTGTTGAAAAATAATGCCTGGAGCTCCCGGAATGCCGATTTCAATGAAAGATGCTCCAAAAGAGGAAAAAAAAAATCCCAAAAAAGGATTTTCTCTAGGTGCTAGCCCATGGGTCACATGAGGCTTCGAGTGCTGGTGCTAAAGGGCCTGTCATTGGTGGTTTGGGCCCACCATTGTCATTTTTGGGCTAGCCACTAACAGTCAAGGCCTGTCATTGGTGGTTTGAGGCCTGCAGCAGTGGTTTGGCGGCGGCGGTGCCCAGGTTGAGTGCGGGCAGCACGCTGGCCGCGCATTCGCTGCACATTTTTTTTAATTTCTAATTTATTTTCCAAAATCTGTATGTGCCTCGAACTACATGCTAGGGTCATATAGCTATGGGATGCAAAATGTTTTTTCCTCCGAGGCTAACTTGTGCAAAATCAATAAGTTTTATATGGATTTTGACTATCTGGGGCCTTCCAAACACGACTGTGAGGTCCTATAGAGAATACCAGATCTGAAAACTATAACCAAAACCTCTCAAACCAGCTGAAAAATCCCTAAGTTGAATTCTTCAAACGTGAACAAGCTGTAGCAGATTAGGCTCTGATACCATGTAGAATTTGAGTAATACAAATCCACAAAACCCGAAGATTACTTGCATACAAAAACCTATTACAAGGAAGTAGAGACAAGAAGAGGGCAAGGGTTTGACTCAAAAATATGAAGAAGAAAATATCCACTATTAATGAATAAATTGAATGTACAATGGATCATCCATATAAATGAGATCGAAAGCCTTGAAAGACAACCCTAGTGCATGAAATAATTAGTTAAATTATTACAAGACTAATGCATGCAAGTTTATATTTAAAACAACTAGTGCATAAGTTTAAATCAACTAGTGCATGTGTGTTTAAATGTAAACAACTAAAAATAAAAGTGTTGACATCTTAAGAAGGGAGTAAAGTTAATTAATATAATTAATACTTTACTCTAACAGTGTACATAGTACAATAGATACCTTTTAAGGGTCATTTTTCAATGATCATGTGATGTATCAATGTTATAATAGGTGCTATAGGATCATGTTTCCACTTCCCACAGAAACCTCTCTCAGTTTTGAGAGGTTCTACCTTGTTTGAAATTAGCAACCCAATCTAATTCATTGTCAAAACTTACAATGTGACTCATTTGAAAGTTGAAATAGTAGGTATCTTGGAAATGGTTCATCTTGGTCTTGAATCATCTACATCAATAGCACCAGTTAGCTAGGTAAATACTAGAAACAAACTCATTTTTCTCACCAAGTCACTAGAATGTTTCAAACCAGTCTAGACTGAAGTGACCCTTAAGGTGCACTAAGAAGGAAAATAAGAGATATTTAGTGGTCCATTTCTTTGATCTCATGTGATGTATCAATAATATATTAGGTGCTGCAAGACCATGTTGTTGGTTCTCATAAAAACCTTTCTCATTTTTGGGAGACTCGATCCTATTTGAAATTGGCAACCCAATCAGATTCATTGCCAGAACTTGCAAGGTGATTGAGTTGAAAGTTACAACTATGTGTATCTTTGAAATGGTCCATCCCGACCTCAAACCATCTACACCAATATCTATAGTTTGCTGGGTAAACACTAGGAACAAACTTGTTTCACTCACCAAATCACTCAAATTTTCTAGACTGAAGTGACTATTAAGATGCACTAAGCACAAAAATTAGTGATCTTTGGTAGGTAATTTCTTGAAGCTCATATGATCTATCAATGATCCATAAGATGATACAAGATTGTTTTTTCACTGCCTACAACATCCTCTCTTGAGTTTGGGAGATTCAATCTAGTTTGAGATTGATAACCTAATCTAGGTTGTTACAAGAACTTGCAATGTGAATTTGTTGAAAGTAGTAACTATGCATACTTTTAAAATAGTTCACCCTTGCCTTAAATTATCTATACCAATAGCTCCAGTTGGTCAGGTTTATAGTATGAAATACATCATTTCACTCATGAAGTTGCTTGAACGTTCCAGACCACTCTAAATCGAAGTGACCCTTAAGGTGCAATAAGCGTAAAAAATAGTGATATTTGGATGATCGTTACTCAGAGCTTGTATAATGTATCAATGATCCATTAGATGCTATAAGATTCTATTGTCATCAAGCACACAAAAACTCTCTTGATTTTGAGATATTCGACCCTGTTTGAAATCAATAACCCAATCTTGGACATTTCCAGAACTTGTAATGTGACTCAGTTGAATGTTACAATTATGAATATCTTTGAAATAGGTCATCCTATCCTCTAACCATCTATGATAATAAATTTAGTGGGCTAGATAAATGATAGGAACAAACTTGTTTGGCTCCTCAAGTCGCTCAAACTTTTGAGACCACTCCAGACCAAAGTCACCCTTAAGGTGCAATAAGGAAAAAAATTGGCAATCTTTGATGAGTCATTTCTCAGTGCTCATAAAACATATCAAAATGTTGTCAAGTATTGTAGGATTGTGTTGGCACTAACTACAAAAGAATCTCTTAGTTTTGGGAGATTTGACCCTGTTTGAAATTGGTAACCCAATCTCATTCATTGCTAGAACTTTCAATACGAATTATTTGAAAGTTACAACTGTGCATATCTTTGAAATAATTTTTCCTGGCCTCAAACTTCCTACACCAACCACTATGATTGGCTAGGTGAATGCTAAGAATAACCTTGTTCATCTCCACAAATCTCTCGAACATTCCAGACCACTCTAGATCGAAGTCACCCTTTAGGTTCACATAGTACAAAAATCATTAATCTTTGATGGGTATTTTATCAGAGCTCAGGTGATGTGTCAATGATCTGTTAATTATTTAAAGATCATGTTTCTAACACCCACAAAAACCTCTCTAAATTTTGGGAGAGTTGACCCTATTTGAAATTGGCAACCTAATCTCAATTTTTGCTAGAACTTGCAATGTGCCAAAGTTGAAAATTGCAAATGTGAATATCTTTGAAATGGTTCATTATGGCCTCGATCTTTCTACACCAAAAACTCTAGTTGGCTAGGTAAATTCTATGGACAAACTTGTTTCACTCGCCAAGTTGCTCAAACTTTCTGAACAACTCTGGACTAAAATGACCCTTAAGGTGCACTAAGCACAAAAAATGATAATTTTTTACATTCATTTTTCGGAGCTCCTATTATGTATCAATGATTCTTCATGTGATATATGATTGTGATGTCACTTCCCACAAAATATCTCTCAATTTTTATGTATTCGACCTCGTTAGAAATTGACAACTTGATCTGGGTCATTTCCAAAACTTGCAATGTGTAGTTGATAGTTGCAACTATTCGTATCCTTGAAATAGTCCATCCTAACCTCAAACTATCCATTCACACAAATCTCATTGGAAGGGTAAATACCAGGAATAACTTCATTCATCTCACCGAGTCACTTGAATGTTCAAGACCACTTTGAACCAAAGTCACTTTTAAGGTCCACATAGTACAAAAATCAGAAATTTTTGATAGACCATTTCCCAAACTATGTGTGACATATCGATGATCCATTAGGTGCTACAAGATTAAATTTTTTCTTCAAAACCCTCTCTTAATTTGGGAGATTCTACTCTTTTTGAAATTAGCAACCCAATCTCAATTGTTGTCAGAACGTACAATGTGACTCAATTAAAATTTGTAACTATGCGTATCTTTGAAAGGTTTCATTCTAGAATTGAATTGTCTATACCAATAGCTCTAGTTGTCAAGGTAAATGCTATGGACAAACTTGTTTTTATCACCAATTTTCTTGAAATTTCTAGACCACTCTAGACCGAAGTGACTCTTAAAGAATGCAATAAGCACAAAAATAATAGATCCTTGAAAACCTATTTTCTGTAGCTCATACGAAGTATAAATGGTCTATTAGGTGCTATCGGATCATGTTTCTAAAAATCACAAAAAAATCTCTCTATTTTAGTAGATTCAACCCCATTTTCAAAATTGACAACCCAATCTCGGTCATTGCCAAAACATACAATGTGAATTAGTTGAAATTTGCAACTGTATGTATCTTTGAAGTGATTTATCTTGGCCTCAAACCATCTATATGAATAGCTCCAATTGTCTAGGTAAATTCTAGGAAAAAAATTCTTTCACTCACCAATTCTCTTGAACATTCTAGACCACTCCAAACTAAAGTGACTCTTATGATGCACTAAGTACAAAAATTAGTGAACTTTGGTAGGTAATTCCTTAGAGATCGTGTGTTGTATCAACTACCCATCAAGTGATAAAATATCATTTTACTTCTATCCATAAAAACCTCTCTTGATTTTGGGAGATTAAATCCCATTTGAAATTAGTAACCCAATCTCAGTCATTGAGAGAAACTACAATGTGACTAAGTTGAAAGTCGCAACTATGTGTATCTTTGAAATGATTCTTCCTTGCCTCTAGCCATCTATGCCAATATCTCTCATTGACTGGGTAAATGTTAGAAAAAAAATCATTTCACTCACCAAGTTGCTTGAACGTTCCAAACCGCTCTAGACTGAAGTGACCCTTAAGGTGCAGTAAGCAAAAAAATTAGTGATATTTGACGGACCGCTTCTCAAAGGTCATGCAACCTAACAATAATCAATCAGGTGCTATATGACATAGGATAGGTAAGGAGGATCCATTTAAGGATAGTCCAAACAAGCAGCCAAACATCACAATGCAGAATAACACAACAAGACAATGTTTTCAATTGAATTTTAAGTAACATGTCTGGCTGTAAGGCCTTTCAAGTTAGGACCATATACAATCAGAAGTATTTCTACAATCTCTCAGCTAATCTACATCTAAAACAAATCAATAACTAATAAAAACACTAAGGAAAATCTGAACTTGAGCTCGCAAGCCTCCAAGAAATTTCCTTGTCTCCAAGCTTGCAAACCACGAGCTCTACTATTACAAACTATCAGATAAAAATCTGATCTTCAACATCTCACAAGATCTAGATCTAATCACTGACTTCTTCCAAATCTGCCTCTAAAAAACTACCCAAACACTCTTTAAATACTAATCTTTAGCCATAAATTGGCTAGGAGAAATAATTAACTCCTAAACCAAGTCGGCTCCTATTACAAACAAATATTAAATGCAACAACAGTCGGTTCATAAATAGCCTTACAAACATTTAATTCTCCATATCAGCCTCTAGATCTACATAGGAGAAAAAGATACCAACAATAAATGCACCAAGTTGGCCAACCAAATCTCCAAGAACTCCAATCGATAAACCAGAACTACCAAGCACCAGTGAAACAACCGACCATGCCAAGAAACACTGAGAAATATAGGCATCACCGAGAAAGCACATCGACCAAGCACCATAGGCATCGTTGAGTACAAGTTCCACTGAGCGCAAGAGGTTTCACCAAGTTCCTTCAGTGACCAAGATTCGTTCAATAATCGAGACCGTCAGTTAGAGCTACAACTGAGTAACATAGAACCAAAACAACACACCTCCATGTAGATTCACCGAGTACCCTAGAATACCCCTACATCAGACACCCTAGGTTCAAAAAGATGTTCTCATAGGATGGAAGAACATCTTCCGAAACTCAGCACATAAACCCTGAACTAGTTCTTCACATACAAGTCCTTAAACTCTTCACCTTGCATACTTGTCCACTTCAATTTCATCTATCTCTTCAAGTCTTTCCTTGATAACATAGGCTTTTTCTCCATACTGATCAATCCTTTCAAAATTTCCCAACTCATCTTAGCTACCAAAGCTTAGGTTTCTCCTACCCAGTGTTGTATCCAGCAAAGGAATCATGGAAAGCTAGTTGTCATTCTTCTCAACAGTAAACACATTCTTGACACAATCATACATAGCTCTGCAATCATATTGCCTAGGTCTACTGAGAAATATATGAAAACTATTCATATCCACAATATCACACAACACTAGATCCTTATATTGGCCAATTTGAAAATCAACAAAGCACTGTTCCCTCACTTCCAGAGCATGAAAATCTTGTAACTAGCCAATTCTATAAGTATGAGGATGTTTCATACTCATTAAACCAGGTTTCTAAACCATGTTCTCAGCACTAAGGTTATCAGTACTACCACTATCAGCAATTACATCACAAAGTTTACCTCTAGAATTGCACCAAGTTCTGAACAAGTTACTCCTCTGACAAGGTTCCTCCTTTGTACCGAGCAATGTTCTCCGAACCAGCAAGTTCTTAGATTCATGTTCATTTTGAATGTTCTCATTTACCACAACAATCCTTTTAGTCACCAAACTTCTTCTATGTAAACTCAAAAGAACAATGTCCTTCTTCACCACAATTATAACAAGTACCCTTAAAGATAACCCTACCCGTCTTCTTCTTCAATTCCACAGGTTTCGGTTCATCTTCAATAGTCGGTTTATCCTTCACCGAGTGATCAATCTTTTCCGTCCCTCAGGGATTACTATGTTGTCTCCTTTTCAACTTATCTTCTACCTTCAGAGCATACTGATAAGCATCTTCAACTGAATCAATCTTTAGCATACCAAGCTCATCCTGAATATTAAATCTCAAACCATTCACATAACGAGCTACTTTTTCTTTACCAAGTTCTCGATGTCTAGACCAAATAGTCAACTTATAGAACTCCTTGGTGTATACACCTAAAAATGGTCACCTAGACTATTAGGCCCTTTTGCTAAATCATAAATTGCTTATTCTTGACTACATGTGTTCCCAAATCGATCACACATTAGTCAAAGAGGGGCAAATGTATACACCTAAAAATGGTCACCTAGACTATTAGCCCCTTTTGCTAAATCATAAATTGCTTATTCTTGATCAAATCCTAGCTTTATCATTTATTCGATTATTTTCTATGGGCTAACCATCTTATCCTAAGTCTTTATTTATTAAAAGGAATTTCCTCCCCTTTTAATAAATAAAAAGCCCCCACTTTTCCTCTTATCCTAAGTTGCACAAATAAAGCATTATTCTTATTTTATAAAAAAGGAAAAAGCACTTTTTGTCTCATATGGACACAAAAGTCAACTCTTATTTTCCTATTGGAGGATACTTGTGCACATGGATTGCTCCTCTTTTAAGCTCCACCGTTGATTAAATCTTTTGCCTCTTAATCTCCATGGTCCATTTCTCCTCATTCCCTATAAAAGGAGAGCTCTCTTCCTCATTTACACACACAACTTTTTATGCTAATATTATGCTGCAAGTTTTCTAGGTCATCTTGGAGCTTTTGGAGACATTCTTGCATCTAGGGTTTGAAGATTTGGAGCATTGTTGGCATTCATCTTGGATCTTCATCAACACTCTATCTTCTTGTCTTCATTCTTGCATCATCATGGCTTTCTTGCTTCATAGTTAGATTTCATTTCTTGCATCTTTCATTTTCATAGCTTAGCTTGCATTGTACTTTCATTTCCATAGCTTAGCTTGCATTTCCATTCTTAAACTAGTTGCATTGCATTTCATTCTTGATTCTTGAGGATATTGGCATTCTTGCCCTTGTCTTCATTGAATCTCCCATTGCATGGTTTACTAGCAAGGTTATAGGCTAAATAGCTCTAGCTGAGAGCATTCTTAAAAACCCTTGCACTTCATGCCTAGGGAGCTATGGATCGATTTGTGAGGGCTCATTCTTGAGTTTCCTTGCATTTAATGATCCATAGAAGTGTGACACATTTATAGCACACATTTTTGGTGCCCACCGGGGGGCAGAGTAGATAGACTTTGTCCTTTAAATTTTGCATTTTCGTCAATTTTTCGGCAAGTTTTTAGCGTAATTTTGGTTCTCTAGTTTTTTGTCTTAGAATATCACGCGATACTTCTTAGGTATATCGTGCGATATACCTTACTATATGCGTGTGATACTTCGCGCCAGAGAAGAATCGCACGATAGTATTGAGGTATATCGCCTGGTGTCGGGCGAAGTATCACGCGATACTGTGTCTGAACTTGGCAGTGACCTATTTTTGGGCTATTTTATCTATCTTGCAAGTTTCAAGTTCTTAGCTATCTTTTTGAAATTTTCTGAAATTTCCAGCATTTTCAAATCCGTGCCACTCTGGAAAATAGGTGCCCATTTTTTATGAAATTTTGCAAATGGTATCAAAATTTTAAGTGTGATATATTGTTGGAAAGGTCTTTCCGAGCCCAATCCAACCATGATGGTTTCATTTTCAGATTCTATCATTTGATTAGTTATTTTTGCACATTATCTGATTTTTTTCATGTACTAATCATTGTTAGATTTTGGATTTTGATTCTTCTAACTCTTGTTGGTCTAACAAGTTGTGGTTGTAGGTGCTTCTTGCTTGAAATTTGCTAAAATCGCATGTCAAAGAGGGCTACTAATGGTTTTTGCAGGGCTGCCCTAAGCATAAAAACTAAATCAAGTGCTTGTTTAATTGCTTTTTTTATTAAGTGCGGCATATACTAGTTGTTTCATTTCATAGGCACTTAATACTTTGTGAAAGAAATCTTGGGGTGGTAGGAGAAGTATGCTCTTCACCTTTAGGTGAATCAGAAAATCTTGACCCATCTTGAGGTTTTGGAAGCAAAGGGGTAATTGGATCTTGCTTGGTGTGTTTGGGAGAAGTTTTTGAGATAGGGGAGTATGCTCTTCACCCTTGTGGTGAACCAAAAACCTTGAACCTCAAAAATCATCCATTCTTTGTTTAGCTTAGGATCCTTTAGCGGGCCTGCTCTTGAGAAATCAAGAGGAACGACCCAAGTGGGGACAACCTTGTCATCATTTTCCTTGGTGGCAAGTGATTCCAACTCACTATAATCTCAAGGCTATCAAGGACACAAAACCTTGGTAGACATAGTACTTATCTTCGCTTGATGTGAGTAACTTGTGGGATTGTGACCATGAGGAAAGCATTAAGCAAGAATGCTTAAGGTACTCTTGAGGCCGCGAGGTCCTAGTCCTTTATGAGGAGCAAGAGGGGTGCTATGAACGGAAATCCTTACTATGAACCATTAGATAGAGGCCACCCTATTTTAGCTGCTTAGCTTCTTGGTGCAAGGATTGATCCAAGTGGACTTACCCGGATCACCCCAAGACACTCACCATATGTGTTCCTTTGGTTGTGTCTTTGACACTTCCATGACAATGCCAATATCTCTTGTGGGCAACCACTTGCTGTGAGGCAAGGGAGCATCAAGTTGTGGGCCACGTTGCTAAGTAATGAGCCTTGTCCTTCTAGGTAGTAATTGCTTGAATTGTCTTCGATTGTGCTATACCAGTGTAAACATTCTCAACGTTCAAACAAACGGTAGCATTCATAAGGTTCTCTATTTTGATATCACAAGTGCTTGTCTTGGCAAGGTTTCTTTTGCCCTTGTTTCAAGTGTTCTATGACATGTTTGATCCCATACTGTTTGCAAACCTGTCTTTTATCTGTTGCTATTGCTTGTCAAACTGAGAAATTGCACTGTTCAATCTATAAATTTAGTCAAAGCGCTTCAAAACTGAGTTTTTCATGTTCACTGGTCAAGAGTCATATGATATTGAAGTATCCTTGCATACACTCAACCAAGAATCCTGAGTCATTTCTACTGTCCTGTCATTGCTACAATTCAGAGTTGCTAAACATGCACTTTAACCTGTTGTAGAGTGTCCTTTTCTGTTCTTACCTAAAACTGGTTTGTTACCTACATGCTTAGATTTGTTCTAGACTGAAACAAATGAGCTAAAACTATTGGATTTGAGTTTAATGAATGCTACTCTTGATCACTTGTCGCATCACGGTTACCTCTCTAGCTACTTGCTTATTGAGCTTCTTGCTCGCTGCTCGGCTTTAGTCAATTGATTACTGTAAGTGCTTGAGCACTTTTGACGAGCCATCTCTCTATTGTTCTACTTTGACAAGTGATCTTTATTAGCTTTTCTTATCTCAAATCTAAGAAACTTTGTCTCATTCTATTAGTCAACCAACATCTCTTTTCATGCCGGTTACAACTCAGTCTCAATTTGAGTAGGAGAGTCATCCTCCATTCAATTATACACAGTTACCTTCTCCAACTAGACGTTCAAAAGCACCCATTAGCAACAACAGTTCTAGTTCTGACCAATCTGAGAATTCTAAGGCTACACCGTGGTATAAAGGAGGTTTCCTCTTTTCCGCATTCAAGACCCCCAAAAACACAGACAGTGTCTCACTCACTTTGACTGAACAAGAAAAGTTTCAACGCTTGCAAGAACACTTTGAGCGTAGGGATAATCAAGCGCACTTAGACAAAGAACACAATCAACAAAGGATGGATGCTACTAGGCGCATGGCTTATAGAGGGATATTTCATGAGCAACCTGAGACTAGTAATCATGAGCATAGACCTCTTTTTAACAATGGCAACAATGACAACAACACGCCACCAAGATCTCCTCCAAGGACAACTTTTGCTATGCCTTCTTCACCTCCTAGACCTCCTCCCTCTAAACATGAGGCAGAGGCTAATGATGAGATTTATAGTGAGGATCTTATGAGATGTGAACAAGATGTGGATTTACAACAAATGATGCATAAGCTTTTAGAGCGTAATGGCGATCAATATTTTCAATATATGACTTCTAGAGGATACAAGCTTCCTCCTGGCTATGATGTCAGACAAATTGTCCAACAAAGAGTACCAACTAAATTGGAAGTCCTTCAAGAAGAATTATGTCGGACAAATCAACGCCTTACCCAAATGGCATTAGAAAGAGAGCCTCCAAAGGTCTCTTTTGTAGAATCAATTTGTGCTCTTCCTTTTGACAAAGATCTATACATGGTCCCATTTCCTAAGGATATTGAGGTTCCTAAATATGACAAGTATGATGGAAATGGTGACCCTCATGACCATGTGCGTCACTTTTATGCTCTTAGTATGGACTTTCTTCATGAAGACACATATCTTCTACGCTTATTCCCTCGAAGCTTAAGAGGCCAAGCTTTGGAATGGTTTGCGAAATTGACATCACCGCTTAAGACTTTTGATGAGTTGGCTATGCACTTCACACAACATTATTCTTACAACATCCAACAACCTGTCACTGTGATAGATCTTGGTAATCTAAGACAACATCAAGGTGAGCCATTTGCAACTTACTTACAATGTTGGAGGTCATTGTATTCTTGATATCCTCGTCAGCTACCCGAGAGAGAAAAGATTGACATTTTTGTCAACACTCTGGTGCCTGAGCTATATTATGATCTAAGGAAACAACTATTCCCTTCTTTCAATGACATGGTTGAAAGTGCATATCGAATTGAGGATGTAGCTATAAGAAAAGGGGATATTGTTATTAATAAAGATGCTAAAGGCAATGGTAAAGACAAGAACAAACCTTGGAATAAGAACAAGTATGTTGTTAATGATGGGGTTGTTGACGCTCCTAAAGCTAAAGAGCCTACTTTCAATCTTTCCAATGCTATCTATGCAGCAAAACAACAAGAAGCTAGCAACACTCACAATGCTCCTAAACCTCAATATGCAGATAAGCCTAAGAAGTCATTTCGAAAGCGAGTCTATACCAAGTTGGCAGAACCTTACGATGTGATCCTTAAGACTTTGGTTGACAATGGATATCTTATGCTTCCTGATAAACCTGGCAACTGGGATCTGATAAATAAGCCTGATTGGTGGAGAGAGGATCATTACTACCATTATCACAGAAACAAGGGACATCTGACAGACAATTGTTTTAGGCTTAAGGATGATATTCAGGATCTTATTGAGAATGGCACAATCTCCACTGATGGCTTAACTAAAAATTCTGATCACACAGCTTTCAAAGATCCTCTACCTAAGCATGATAAGGTGGAAACCTCTCAAACACATAAGAAGAATCATGATGCAAAGATCAATTACACATATCCTTCTAATACACCTGTGATCAACATGGTAGAGCCCGTTGAGAGCGTTCTAATGATGAGGTCTCAAGATGATAATAAAGCCAATCATGGTAAGCCAAAGTTAGTCTTGCAAACACGTGGTAGTTCATCTTCCCAAAGTGAGACACTGAATGCTGTTACTAGGGGGCAAGCCAAGATTGTCCTTAAAACTGCGCAAGATCCCAAGCAGGCTTTGCCTTCCAAACAAGCGGCTCCTTTAGCCACCCCTGGCTATGATCTTGTCCAACATTTACAAAAGATACCAGCACAGATATCTATCCTTGAGTTGCTTCGGTTATCCCCTTCGCATAGAGAGATTCTTGATAAATCTCTACGTACAACATGTGTTCCCAATGACATTGATCCAGATCAATTTCAGGCTATGGTCAACCACATTTCATCTCCGCTATCTCTCTCCTTTTCTGTAGAAGATGACATATCTATTGCTCACCCACATAATCTAGCTTTACACATTGAAGTTCTAGTCTACAATACCCGAGTCCGCCGAGTCCTGATAGACAATGGTGCAGGGTTAAATATTGTTTCTTTCAATGTCATACAATAGTTGGGTTTGTCAGAATTGGCTGTGGATTCGAAGAAGAAGATTACTATAAAAGCTTATGATGAAGTGGAAAGATCTTCCAAAGGTCTTGTCACGCTGCCTGTCCGAGTGGGCCCTATCACGAAAGATATTAGCTTCCAAGTATTGGACATCCCACTTGCATATAACATTCTTTTGGGTCGTCCTTGGATCCATGACATGCAAGCTATTCCTTCCACTTATCATCAGTGCGTCAAATTTCCATACAATGGCACTGAGGTTGTGATTCCTGGAGACCATACTATTGCTATCAATGCTCTTGCTGCTACTGAAAAATTTGTTCCTCATAATGAACCTTTTGTTGATCCTAGTACATCTCTAGCTGCTGCTGAGAAATCACTTAAGATGATGAGCCTTGGTATGGGTGAATATAAATTGGGTTCCTTTGCTTCTATACCTATTTCTCCTAGGTCATATGGGAGACCTTCTGATCACATGAAGCCTTCCACTTCTTCTATGGTGATCTTTGATACTTTTGTTCCTTCATCCATTCCTTTAGAAGCAGAAAGAGAAGAACAAGCTATTCAAGAGTGGATCTATAGAGAGGATTCTAGAAATACTCCCATACTTAGTAATTCAGACACAGATATAGATGAGTCACCGCTACACACTATGGTTCAAATGGGAGATGATTTTCCCTCTACTTCACTTCTTTGGGGAGAAAAATGTATATCTACTGATGATATGGATGTTGATATGGTTCATTCTTGTAGTAACCATCCCGACGTAGTTGATGAGTCTTGTGTTGGATCTGATGAGTTTGTTCCCCATATTGCCTTAGTGGACTACGTTGGTCCATGACGAATCTAGATCTAGCTACTTTTGGAGCCTACCCTATAGGCTCAACCTCTCTTGTTACCAGAGATGACATCCCTCACATAAATGCTATTGAACCAGTCACTCCATTTCATCTCGCATCAACACCTGTTACTTCTTCCACCAGCAAACCAGCAACAAAAAGATTGAATCAGAAATCAAGCATCACGGTCATCAAGTCAAAAGAAAAGAGCAATGGTCGGATGGCGAAAACCACATTGTGGCGGTATCTGAACCTAAGAAAAGTAAAGATAAAAATTTGCTCAAAAATAATGACTCCAAAATAAAAGATGAGAAGCTGATTCTCTACAAACAAATGGTGCATTACTTCAAGCATGATCTCATAACTGTTATACTTCAGCCCATTCCTAAAGCTGAGAAAAGAGTTGCTAATGCCTTGGTTACTTTGATATCCATCTTACAAATGAAAAAGCGTAAATCTCGCTTCAAGTTCCTGGTGGATGAATTATGCTATCCTGCTCACAAATCTTACAATCCTACCATCTTTCCATGTCTTCCACCTCATACTCCTCCATGCCATTCTTTCCGCCATCCCTTACACTTTGCCTTTGTCTCTGGTGGCTTGTATAGGAAGGGTCTAGATGGAACTCTCCTTAGGTGTCTAGAAATAGAGGAGTCAGAAAAAGTACTAGCTAAAATCCATGATGGCATATGTGGATCACATTCTAATGATCCTCCACTAACTCAGACATTGCTTAGGGCTGGTTATTATTGGTCGAATTGGTTGAGACCTCCTATCATCACAGCTGTAGCATTTGGGCCTGGGGCCTATCAGTTCTCTACATCAAAGGAAGCAGATCTTTAATGCCCGTTCCTTTCTGGGGCATTCCTTGTATATATTTTATGATCCTAAAAAATTACAAAAAAAAATCATATATGATGCTGAAAAAAAAACCTAAAAAGTATATAAAGTACTGAAAAAATGAGCATCCTAGTGAAAACCTAGCAATAGGTGCTTTGATGTCTCACCAAAAAAATAAAAAAATTCAAAAAATTCAAAAAAAAAAAATAGAAAAAGTGCCTTGGTGAAAACCTGGAAACAGGTACCTTGGTAGCAAAAATACAAAAAAATTAAAAAAAAGTCCTGAAAAAATCTATCAAGTGGTGAAAACCTGGAAACAGGTGCTGCTTGACACCCTCTGCACCTATGTCTATCAGTCTTGCGTGGTGCTCATTCGCTCCACTTCTCACTTTGCCTCTCCTAGCCTGGAATTGACTCTTGTCTTAGTCTAGGGGGCATACGTTGTTTTAAGCTTATCTTGGGTCTCTTTGTGCGTCTGGGTTTCTTGGGCAACTTGGTTCCAATGGTGTTTTTCAACACCACCCCAATGGTGTTTTTCAACACTACCCTTGCATCGAGTGTTTCTCAACACTTATCAGATGTCCTACCTGCAGTCTAGTATGATGTGATATTTCTCATTTGCAGATGCAATACTCAAAGTTTGACTCTATGACCTACACACACGCACTTGACTTGCTGAGATTTGTTTGAATTTATTTCTTTGCATGCTGTCTATGATGATTTCTTTGCTGAGTGGTCTCTCCCTGAGAAGTTTTCGATGATGCATAGCTAGAAGACTAAGGGTATGAGAACATGTTTTATTGCTTTTTCTGCTTGTGGGTATATTTTGTTGATCCTAACTGTCATGAGCATTTATGCTGGTCTTACTTGACACTGTGGATTGACAGGGTATTATCCTTGACTATTTTTGTGCAAGTGCATACTTGTAGCCATCTTGACTTTCCTTGTGTCTCGATGTGAGTATAATCTTGCTATATTAAACTTAGGTAATCTCACTGTGCTAGTCATCTTGACCTACATGTCTTTGATGCCTAGGTGAGATTTCCACATTCCTATCTGATAAAGATCATATTCATATTCACATAGTTATGCTAGTGTGTATTGTATGATCTTGCGACGCTACCAATAACGCTCGATGATGAATATTAGATGTCTATTGGCTTTGTAACCTTGCAAGTAAACCACTTTTCATGTAGCTTGCATTTCTTAGGTTCATGTTAGTTTAGTTTTGCATCTTGCATATGGAGAGAGCTCTCCTTTCATTTTTCATGGACTTGTTAATCAACTGTGCTCACCTTTCGCTTCTTCCTGATCATGTCTTTCGCTTCTTGTCTTTCATATCACATCATTTTCCTTTCATTTCGGGATCAAAACCAAAATCCAAGATCACCTTGATCATCCAAATTACCTTTTCCCCCTCTTTCACATAGTTGGCTAACCTTTTTGAGGCCTGATCCTTCGATCTTCGCTGGGGCATTCTTCACCTCTTCATCTCCATCTCTTTCAAACTTCCCATCTTTCATTCACTTTCAATCCCAAGTTCCAATACTTCCCCTCCATGGTTTTTTTGGGTTGAGGGACCGATAGGTTCGTGCCCCATGTCCCATGTGTGGGGCATCCCTTCATTGGTTGATGGTTATTCTATTATCTTTCATCTTCGATTATGATTTCTAGTGATTTGATCATGTTGCTCTTGCTTCTGCATTCCCTCTACTTGATTTCTCTTTCGATCCCAAGGGGGCAGACACATCATATCTTATTGGCTATCTCTTTCCTAAGTGTTCAGTACTGTCGCTACCAGGCTGACCATGCAGGATTTGCTATTTTTCTGCACTTCATTCTTTGGAGTCAGAATGCTATTGCTTGCCTTCTTGGCTATCTCTTGCTTTCTTGGCTGATCTGAGTGGCTTTGTGATCCCAAATCGATCTCACATTTCAACTTCATTCTTTGACTACATGTGTTCCCAAATCGATCACACATTAGTCAAAGAGGGGCAAATGTATACACCTAAAAATGGTCACCTAGACTATTAGGCCCTTTTGCTAAATCATAAATTGCTTATTCTTGACTACATGTGTTCCCAAATCGATCACACATTAGTCAAAGAGGGGAAAATGTATACACCTAAAAATGGTCACCTAGACTATTAGCCCCTTTTGCTAAATCATAAATTGCTTATTCTTGATCAAATCCTAGCTTTATCATTTATTCGATTATTTTCTATGGGCTAACCATCTTATCCTAAGTCTTTATTTATTAAAAGGAATTTCCTCCCCTTTTAATAAATAAAAAGCCCCCACTTTTCCTCTTATCCTAAGTTGCACAAATAAAGCATTATTCTTATTTTATAAAAAAGGAAAAAGCACTTTTTGTCTCATATGGACACAATAGTCAACTCTTATTTTCCTATTGGAGGATACTTGTGCACATGGATTGCTCCTCTTTTAAGCTCCACTGTTGATTAAATCTTTTGCCTCTTAATCTCAATGGTCCATTTCTCCTCATTCCCTATAAAAGGAGAGCTCTCTTCCTCATTTACACACACAACTTTTTATGCTAATATTATGCTGCAAGTTTTCTAGGTCATCTTGGAGCTTTTGGAGACATTCTTGCATCTAGGGTTTGAAGATTTGGAGCATTGTTGGCATTCATCTTGGATCTTCAGCAACACTCTATCTTCTTGTCTTCATTCTTGCATCATCATGGCTTTCTTGCTTCATAGTTAGATTTCATTTCTTGCATCTTTCATTTTCATAGCTTAGCTTGCATTGTACTTTCATTTCCATAGCTTAGCTTGCATTTCCATTCTTAAACTAGTTGCATTGCATTTCATTCTTGATTCTTGAGGATATTGGCATTCTTTCCCTTGTCTTCATTGAATCTCCCATTGCATGTTTTACTAGCAAGGTTATAGGCTAAATAGCTCTAGCTGAGAGCATTCTTAAAAACTCTTGCACTCCATGCCTAGGGAGCTATGGATCGATTTGTGAGGGCTCATTCTTGAGTTTCCTTGCATGTAATGATCCATAGAAGTGTGACACATTTATAGCACACACTTGGTATAGTCCTCCATAGTCAAATATTTTTTCTTTAGATTATGCAACTTCTTAAACAAGTCAAGCTCATAGTCGCCAGGTATGAACTTACCTTTCAATTTAGTCACCATCAACCTCCACCAATTGATCTTCATTTCACCTTCATCTTCTCTATCTCTTTGTAATTCTTTCCACCAAAGAGAAACATGTCCTTTCAACTTAGTCTATACCAATCTTACTCGAAGAGGATCTTCAATTTCTTCAAGTTCAAAGAAGTCTTCTAATTCACCAATCTAATCAATCAAGTCCTTAGGTCTCAAAGTACCAGAGAAAGTATAAACTTCCATTCGATAACTAGTAATAGACTAGTTTTGTCTTCACCACAACTATCACTCCGATCATCACCACTAGATCGAGTAGCTTCCTCATACCTATCATCTGTACCAAGATTCCTTGGCATACTAGCAATAGCTCTCATGACCTCAGAGATCATATCATTATTTGTCAATTCCATCTCATATCTGGAATCAACTTTAACCTTCTCTGTAATCTTTGATTCCACAACATCACAGAGATCTGCAATCACTATAGGGTCCAATCTTCTCAGAGGCATCCTTCAAGATTTTCAAAAACACAAGAAATAAGTTAGCGACAAGGTCCTAGTGCAAACAACCTCAACTAGGAGATCGGTTTACACACTCAAGATCTTCTCGCTCTAATACCACCCAACATAGGACAAGTAAGGAGGATCCAATTAAGGATAGTCCAAATGAGAAGCCAAACAACATAATATCAAATAACACAACAAGACAATGTTTTCAATTGAATTTTCATTAACATGCCCAGTTGTAAGGCCTTCTTGGTTAGGGCCAAATATAATTAGAAGTATTTATGTAATCTCTTAGCTAGTCTAGCTCTGAAACAAATCAGTAATTGATGGAAACACTAAGGAAGATTTGAACTTAAGCTCGCAAGCCTCCATGCAATCTCCTTATCTACAAGCATGCAAACCACTACCTATACTATTACAACCTATCATATAAAAATCTGATCTTCAAGATCTCGCAGGATCCAGATCTAATCACTAACTTCTTCCAAATCTACCTCTAAACAACTACCCAAACACTCCTGAAATACTAATCTTCAGCCACAAGTCAGTTGGAATAAATAATTAACTCCTAAGCCAAGATGACTCCTATTACAAACAAATATTAAATGCAACAATAGTCAGCTCATAAATAGCCTTAAAAACATTTGATTCTCCATGTCGGCCTCTAGATTGACATAGGAGAAAAAGATACCAACAATAAATGCACCAAGTCAGCCAACCAAATCTCCAAGAACTCCAATCGGTAAACCAGAACTATTGACCACTAGAGAAACAACTGAGCACCAGTGAAACAACCAACCACACCAAGAAACACTGAGAAATACAAGCATCACGGAGAAAGCACATCAACCAAGCACCATAGGCATCATTGAGTACAAGTTCCACTGAGAACAAGAGGTTTCAATGAGTTCCTTCAGTGACTAAGCTTCCTTTAATAACCAAGACCATCGGTCACAATTGGAATCGAGTAACATGAAACCAAAACAACACACCTCCATGTAGATTCACCAAGTACCCTAGAATGCCCCTGCATCACTATAGGACCATGTTGACATTGCCAATTAAAACCTCTCTCTATTGTGGGAGACTCAACCCCATTTCAAATTGGCAGTCCCATCTCGAACATGCATAGAACTTGCAATGTGACCTAGTTTAAAGTTGCAACTGTCCCTATCTTGTAATGGTTTTTCATAGGCTGAAACCATTTTCACCAATAGCTCTATTTCATGACATAAATTGATGCAAAGGGGTGTGCTCCTTCCTGGCCCAAAATCCTAATTAGTAGGATAATCTTTCAATCATCATGCGAGATACAACTTCCCACATCAAATCTCCATTCAGGGAACTACTTCTTAGGCCATTCTCATGCAATGAGTGCCTCCAACGAGCCAAATCTCATAGCATCGCTTATCCACTTGTTATTTCATCTTAGAACATCTCAACATAGCCTATGCAATGTTTTTCACCAAATCTCAAATTTTGGTCAATAGACTTGATTCACAACACCAACCCAAGAACCCTACTCCTTGTAGCCCTGTCAACCCGGTTACCAGCCTTTAACTCCACACTTTCCCAAACAACTAGGAGAACTCTTCATTGGTTTGGATACCATTTTCACTACTATCAAACATACCCCAAACTCAAGGTAGGTTACTTTGGACCAACACACATATCCCTTACCCCTGCAACAACCAATTAGGCCTAATAAGCCCTCAAATACAAAGAAACTCATAAAAGAACTTTCTCATTTGATCCCAAACCATGAAATAGTCTCATATCATGGTTGAAAACAACAAATTATCAAGTTTTTAGTGTACCAACTCCTATCCATACTTCTTGGCATCAAACCCTCATTCCTAGGGTCATTAGGCTAGGGCTTTATCAAAAGGGCTATTCGAAACCTCTCTAGATCCTAAACCTTCACTTTCATCCCACTAGACAAGATGCATCATAAAATACTCCCCTCTTTTATAGAATATGCTCACACTAATACTGGTGTTGTTCAATGCACCCTCAATCAACAAATTACCTCCATCTTGTGGTCTCTTCCAAACAAACCTTGCATATCTCTGCATTCAAAATAATATAAAAATATCTTTTATAGGACTAGTCTCCTCCCACAAGCCACATAGATCATAGAAAGTGGGAGAGTCTAGGGATTCATGGATTCTTCAAAACAAAAAATATTGATTGCACACCCTACCAGGAACAATCAATAAATAACGAAGATTCTTTAGCTCACAACTTAACAGAACATTCCTCCAATGACATGGAAAAGGGAACTAATCAAAATAAAACTATTCTACTTCATTCCCCAATCAAATTTTTAATGATCAAAGGGTTTGAGATCATAGAAATAGGGACTGTACCCTACGACTAGATTACTGACAGCCATGAGAACAATTTTGTTTTGTTGATTAAAAACCATTACATATGCTTCCTCTACCACACACCTCTACACACCTTCTTAATCTCACATGGATCTTCATCAAATAGATACCCAAACTCAACAGCTACCATCTAACTACCCTTCAAAACCGATTGTTACATTTTGGTAAATGTTGTCAAGTTGCCAACATAGTTGTCAACTCAACTTCCATCCCTAGAGAATTTGTATTATTAAAAACAACTTCTAAGGAATTTTTAGGATTGTTACCAAATATTTAGACCTTAAACCCTCATATACCCTCTACTAGCCCTTATTAGGCCTTATTTTGCCAATTAGGCAATATTACACTCTCTTGACAATTTTAGTGCATTTTACATCACTTAGTCGCTCTAATGGAAAACTTACATTGAAATGAGTGACCTAAAAGTCTTCATCAACTTCATTTACACTTGGATCATCAAATGACCCCAATGTGTGCTCTTCTAGCCTCAAATTCCAACATGGCTTACAAAACTTTATTCATGATCATATTACACAAAATGATCAATCACATAATAAAACATAATCAAAATGACCAAATTGGTCTTTTTTTATTGCAAATGACCCTTCATGGTCATGTCTTCAACTCCTTAGGATCCATGAGTGACCTTCATGTACATTCATCATCCTTGATGCTTTGCACCATAAATTCTAGAGGCACAATCATTTGGATCCCTAAGTCACTTGAACTTTCCAAACCACTCTAGACTAAAGTGACCCTAAAGGTGCACTAAGCACTAAAATTGATAATCATTAATGGGTCATTTCTTGGAGCTCATGCAATATATCAAAAATATTTTAGGTACTAGATAATCATGTTGTTGCTTCCCACAAAAGACACTTTCAGCTTTGGGAGATTCGACCTCATTTGAAATTGACATCCCAATCTTGATTGTTGCTAGAACCTACAATGTGACTTAGTTGGAAGTCGCAGCTATGTGTATATTTGAAAAGGTTCATCTTGGCCTTGTACCATCTCCAAAAATAACTCTGATTGGCTACATAAACACTAAGAAAAACATCATTTGTCTCCCCAAGTTACTTAATTATTTCAGACCACTCCTAATTGAAGTGACCCTTAAGGTGCACATTGTACAAAATTCAGAAATGTTTGATGGGAAGTTTCTCAGAGCTCATGAAATGCATCAATAATCTATCAGGTGTTACAAGATCATGTTTATGACACCCACAAAAACTCTCTTAGTTTTGGGAGATTGGACCATGTTTGAAATTGGCAACCCAATCTTGGTCATTGCCAAAACTTGCAATATGACTCAGTTGAAAGTTGTAACTATGTATATCTTTGAAATTGTTTATCTTGGTCTCAAACCATGAGTTTTACTAGATTTGGTTGACTAGATAAATGCAAGAAAAAAACTCATTTAGCTCTCCAAGTTGCTTGAACATTCTAGACCACTCCAAACTGAAGTGACCCTTAAGTAGCACTAAGCACAAAAATTGGCAATGTTTGATAGGTCATTTCTTAGAGCTTGTGTGATGTATTAATGATTGGTTAGGTGCTATATGATTGTGTTACCGCTTGCCAAAAGGTATCTCTTAGTTTTGAGAGAATTGACAATGTTTGAAATTGGCAAACCCTATCTCGGTCATTGTGAGAACTTGCAATGTGACTCGGTTGAAAGTTGCAACTGTGCGTATATTTGAAATAGTTCATCCTCAACTCGAATTGTCTATGCCAATAGCTCTATTTTTCCAGGTAAATGTTATGAACAACCTCATTCAGCTCCCCAAGTCACTCGAACATTCTAGACCACTCTAAACCAAAGTGACCCTCAAGGTGCACATAGTACAAATATTGACAATATTTTATGGGCTATTTCTCAGAGCTCATGCAATGTATTAACAATTTATTAGGTACTACAAGATTGTGTTGCTAACGTCTATAAAAACCTCACTTTTAGGAGATTCGACCCTATTTGACATTGGAAAACCAATTTTGGTTGTCAGAACTTGGAATGTGAGTTAGTTGAAAGTTGCAACTGTGCATATTTTTGAAATAGTTCATCCTAGCCTCAAAGTGGTTACACCAATAGATCTAGTTGGTTGGGTAAATGGTAGGAAAAACCTCATGTCTCTTAGAAAGTCCCTAGAATGTTCTGGAGTACTCTAGAATAAAGTGATCCTTAACTTTCACTAAGCACAAAAATTGACAATCTTTGACAGGCCACTTTTTAGGGCTAGTGAAAAGTATAAAAACTACATCAAGTGTTATGTGATTGTATTTCTAACACCCACAAAAACTATGTTTGTTTTGGGAGATTTGACTGTGTTTAAAATTGGTGACCCAATCTCAGTCGTTGCTAGAACTTGCAATGTGATTTAATTGAAAGTTGCAACTGTGCATATCTTTGCAACAGTCTGTCTTAGCTTCAAACCATATGTGCCAAAAGCTCTAGTTGGCTGGGTAAATTCTAGGAAAAACCATATTCATCTCCTCAAGTTGCTTGAACATTCCTGGCCATTTTGGACCAAAGTACTCCTTAAGGTGCACATAGTACAAAAATCAACAATCTTTGATGGGTCATTTTTTAGAGCTTATGAAATGTATAAAAAATCTATTAGGTGATACAAGATTGTGTTGCCACTTCCCAATAAAACCTCTCTCATTTTTGGGAGATTAGATCCTATCTAAAATTGGCAAACCAATCTCAATTGTTGCCAGAACTTACAATGCGACTCAACTAAAAGTTGTAACTGTTCATGTATTAAATGGTTCATCCTGGCCTGAAACCCTCTAGTCTAGTAACTTTGATTGGCTAGGTCAGCACTAGGAACAAAATCATTTCAATTACCAAGTCACTCGAAAGTTCCAGACCATGTGAGACTAGAGTGATCCTTAAGGTGAACTAAACACAAAAATTTGAAATATTTGATGGGTCATTTCTTAGAGCTCATGTAATGTATAAATAATCTATCAGGTTCTATGGGATTGTGTTGTTGACACAGAAAAAAATCTTACTTTTGGTAGATTCAACCTCATTTAAAATTTTCAATCCAATCTCAGTCATTGTCATAACTTGTAATGTTACTTAGTTGAAAGTTGCAACATTGTGTACCTTTGAAATGGTTCATCTTGGCCTTGAATCGTCTACACCAATAGCTCTAGTTGGTTGGGTAAACACTAGGAACAAACTAGTTTCTCTCACCAAGTCAGTCGAATATTTTGGACCACTCCGGGCCGAAGTGTCCCTTCAGGTGCACTAAGCAAAAAAATTGGCAATTTATGGTGGTTCATTTATTGGATCTCTTGGAACATATCAACAATTTGTTAATTTCTAAGGGATCATGTTGTCAATGACAAAAAAAACTCTCAATTTTGGGAGATTCAACCTCATTTGAAATCGACAACCTAATCTTGCTTGTTGCCAAATCTTGCAATGTGCCTTAATTGAAAGTTGCAACATTGTGTATCTTTGAAAGAGTTCATCTTGGCCTCGAACTGATTGTGCCAATAGATCTAGTTGGTTAGGAAAATACTAGGAACAAACTCATTTCTCTCACCGAGTCGCTCAAACATTGTGGACCACTCTGGATCAAAGTGTCCCTTAAGGTACACTAAGCATGAAAATCAATGATCTTTGTTGGGCTATTTTTCAGAGCTCGTGCGATGTATAAATGATCAATTAGATGCTATAGGATCATGTTACCAATGCACACACAAGACTCTCTGAGTTTCATGAGATTCTATGTCATTTAAAACTTGCAACCACATCTTGTTTCTTGCCAAATCTTGCAATGTCACTGAGATGAAAGTTGTTATATTACTTGTCTTTAAAATAGTTTTTCAGGACCTAAAATTGTCTGTGCCAAAACCTTTGATTGGGTGAGTAAATGCTAGGAACAACCTTTTTAAGCTTCACAACTCGTTTAAACATTCTAGACCACATTGTACTGGAGTGTGTCCCTCAAGGTGCATGTTACATTATTTTCCGCTCTAGATCAAAATAATCCACTGAGATCCTGGTTGTCTAAAACCTTGTGTTTGAAAGGTTAATTTCATGCCCTTGATGATTCAAAAGTTCATTAAAGACATGTTAATAGTAATTGAGTCTTCAATGACTACAATAGAACTACATCAACAAAAAGATTAACCAACTAATTTCTTAACAAACAATGAACTACAAAGCCAGGAAAGAATAATATATTGTGTTAGATAGTTATATATTGATGTACATTGAATCCCCTTATGCATAAACCATTTTAGCTGAAAGTAGTGTTACTAAAGCTATATGAAATGAAACATAGATATTGTCATTAAGTCTGAATCATAAACAGTATACATCAATACACATAAGATGAATTGCATACAAAACATCAATAAGTCAAACTCATTTCGTAACGACGTTTTTCTCCGCAATATCCTAAGACATCTTCCTCCAAAATCGGATATTTCCCAGGCTGGAATCTAGAGGATGATCGTTACTTGCATGACTTGGATTTGGAAATTTAACGACTACTTTACATTTGCGGTCAAATTTTGAGTGCCTTGGATTGCACGCAGAAACTTGGTCCAATTTTGTGGGCCTCATACGCAGGAAAACTTTTGTTATTAAACGACGCTCTGTGTAAAAGTGGATTGACGGTGCAATAGCAATTTGCTACGTAACGGACAGGAAAGCTGGAGGAATTATCGTCACCTTTATGACTGGTTTCCAAAGCTTTTTACATCCAATCTGCTGGGCTATACTCAAACTCCAACATGTAGAAGCCCCTAAATAATTTTAAATACGCTGGAATTTCAAGCCGACAATGCTCCCCACGTATGGGTTTTAAAGAAGACGATAAGGTTGTGCTGTGTTTCATACGCAGGAAAGATGACACTGACATTGCCCTCTTTCTATCTATTGTGGGTAAATGGCAGTGTCATCTTCCTTCATATGAAACCTTCTCTTCCTTTCTTTCAAAATACTAGTCATTCTCTATCTGACTTCCCGGTTAGTAATCATTACTTGCTATACAATGTTTGAAATCTGCTGTATCAATCAGTGAATCATTTATTTTGATGAGGTTTCTTAAGATAAATGTGCAGCGACTTTTCTTAAGTTTGTTTAATTGCCTATTGGTTGATGATGTTTGGTTTATTAAATCTCTAGATACCTTCATGGGTTTCTCAGTCTGTTAGGATATACTTGTAATTTTATTTTTAATTGTTTTGGCGATAACATAGAAATTTTTTTTTTTTTTTTTATCGAAATAACATAGAAAATTTTCATTGTGGCCGGTGTAAAAACTTACAAATTACAGGGAGAAGAACAACTCGAAGCATTTCTACAAATTTGTACTTCCTAAACCCTAAAACACAACTATGCCTTAAAATGGTTAGTTCAGAAATACATTTTGATTCTCTTCTTTATATTTTAGATCTCGAAATATTTGAGTTTGTCATTAGTAAGAGTTTTCTAGCTTTGCAATAAAATGAGTTTTCTTGTATGGTGGTGAAGTGGTTATGAAAATTATTATACCAACACTTCCTTGAGATGTAACATGTCTTGATGTCTGGCAAGCTCCATTATAGAAAATGCTTCGGTAAATATGTGACGAATTTGGTCTTTTGACCCATACAGCTTCTTCAGTTCCACTACTTTCAGCTCAAACGGTTTATGCAGAAGGTGATGAGGTATATTAATATATGAATATCTAACAAGATTTACTATTTTTTTTGGTTGGCTTTGTAGTTCATTGTTAGTTAAAAAAATAGTGAGACAATCATGTCGTTAATCTCGTTTCTTAGTATTCCTTGAAGCCCCAATGATTTTTAACATGTCTTTGATGAATTTAAGTTTTTATCTTTATGAAGATACAATCATAATTCTTAAGATGCCTTTGATGAATTAATGCTTTTATCTTCTATGAAGAATAGTGTCCTTCCTCATGTCTTCTTTCTATCCCAAGAAAATAGTGTTGATTCATAGTAATAAATCTTCAACATTATTTACATAAATAGAATATGTAGACTCTATTAGAATAGGCTCTTCTTCATGTTTATATTTATTATTAAATTGGTGTCTATTTGAAACATACCTTGTATTCTCTTATTTGCATTCTAATGTTTGACATGTGAAATTGATAAAATGCAAAGAAACAATATCATATCTAGTCTTTCAATAGAGGTGGAAGAAATCTTCACACAAGTTTTTAATAGAATTACCATCAAATTTATTTAGGATGCAGTTAAGACTTATTTGAATCGAACTTTATATGCAGCAGTAGCTAGTTTAAACTCTAAAATCTTAATTTTTCTCAATACCTATAAGCAACATTCATATTGTGAAAGCAAAATCCTACCTTCTTATTGTACTTTCATATGTTACATTGACCCTCCATAATTTATAGTTATTCTTAGTGTTCTTAATGTATATAGGCGATTTAATATAATGGTTATTTAGCAATCACATTCAACACATCTTAATTGACTTTACTTATTTTCAACACCATTTCTAGAAAGAATTTATTAATTTAGGATTAGCAGTGTTGGATCTTGTTCAATAACATATAATGAATTGTTTAATATACACACTATAGATTCTTTCTCAGATTTAATAAATCCTTGTTGTTACTACAAATGAAGTTCTTTTATTAATAACCTTATGAAATGAACTTTTTACAGCCATTTGTAAAATTTTTCATCTAATTTTTTTGCGAAAAGACATTTTATCAATAGAAATTATTTCAATAAATAGAAAAAAAGAATTAATATAGTTTATACCTTCTATATATGAAAAACCTCTACACACTAACCTTACACACTACCCTTATTCTTAATAGATACTCAATACATTGATCTAATGTACATTTTTTAAGTTCCATTTTCAACTAAACAAATTTTTACCTTTCAATAGTGTTATCTATTCTCAAATGTTTATATTGCCAAAGCTTGCAATAATATTTCTTAGTTTTCCTTTCCATTCGAATTTACTTTTCACCTCCTCATATGGATAACTTATATATTGTTAACTTATATCACCCTATTCGTAAGATCATGATTAGAACAATGATTTCTCTTGGTAGATTTTACAACTAATTATTTAAGCCGATAGGCTTTCTAGTGGGAGCAAATTTTGCTCCCGGAAACTTCACCGGTTTTTTCATCCTGCCTACCTGGTTGCATGCTTGCAAACGGCGGTTGTCATCCATCGCCGGTTTTGGCTCATCCTGCTTGCCAACGGCGGGTGTTGTGGCAGTGTTCCCAGCTGTACTCCCCCAATGCAACAGCTATTCTGTTCTGCGTGCCAGCTGCCTCCCAGCAGCCTTCACCGCTAAGTCACTGTTCCTGCATACTTGAATGAAAATTTGGGGATAGGATTGCGCTTGGCTGCAAACAGGGGACGGAGATTGTACCTTACACAGCTACGTCCAGGACCTACGACCCATGACGCTGGTAAGCTTGGATTATTGTTGGATAGTAACAAGCTAGAAGGAAACATACCTAGCGAGATTGGTGAAATCAGAAGTCTTCGAAATTTATCGGTTGCTTTCTTGAGAGATCCCTGATACAATTGGTCGCCTTCAACAGTTGATACATCTTGTGTTGAACCACAACAATCTATCCGGTAATATACCTGCAAGTTTGGCAAAATTTTACAATTTTCAATTGCTGGATCTCTCCAAAAATCTGTTCATTGGACACTTACCCCATGAAGTAGCCAGTCTTGCTAATTTGCAGTTTTATTTCAATTTATCCAGAAACTCCTTGGAAGGATCCCCGCCTCGGGAGTTTGGCAATATGATTCATGTTCAAGCTATTGATGTATGAAACGGTAGGAGTTTTTCTCTCTGTATAAGTGCTGGCGTTAAAGCTGGGCCACCATTGCCACAACCTTTCTATCTCCCACGACATTTTCTGATTTCAAATACTCTGCGTTCACCGTTTGAAAGAAATGCTTATAAAAATGATTGGGAGCATTTTATAATCATGAACACAAGTGGGGAATGTTAACATGTAGCTTGTGTGGGAAAAGAGACGCGGCAGATTGGGTGAGAACTCTTCGCCCTTAATCTGGATAATCTATTTATTTGGCTTTCTTATGATAGTAATCTTGTTGTAGAAACCTTTACAAAGGAGAAACAACAGCTTATTGAGAAGCTGCAGTTAGATTTGAAGTCAACACGACATTCATTGATAATCGATGCGAGTTCCAAAGAATTAAGACACTATGCGACCAAGACAGGAGTAATTAAGATACAACATAATCATCAATATGAAAGGCCAAAATGGAAATCAATCCAAAGAATGCGTTGGTCTACAGTTTAAAAATTCCTTAACTGAAATAACCGAAGGTCAATGCAAGAAGTATTGAATTCACAGAAAAAGATTGCAGATTGTTTAAATTTAATTAAATAATGCAATCGTTCATGATTGCTATAATTTCTGGTAAGGCCGGTATCATAAAATGACAGGTCTTATACTTTCTGAGATCAAGGGCCAGGCATTCCTCCCTTGAAAGAAGGTTGTGATCCCATTAATAACACCGTGCAAAAGTAGACAACACTATTCATGGGACGATTTAATGGATCAAAGGCGTATACAACTCCATCCAAATTAAGCCTGCTATGCCAATTAGAACAACTACAATTTTAATTAGACCACCGCGCGCGCACTGGAATTTGAACATTTCACCAATGCTTGCTTCATCCATTGATCAAAATCTATGACAAAAGGAGGCAACATCCACCATCATAATGCTCTTGTTAACAGACAAACAAAATTCAGTATTGTAATTGCGCTCTTCTTTTGAATCAAACATAATTCAACATTGTAATTATACTCTTCTTTTGAATCAAACAGAATACATTTGCAGCTGCCTTACCATACATTTTCTATGACTTCTGTAATTGTAATTTCTATAAAACAAACTTGGTGCTTCTATCCAGCCTCTATCACCTCTGCACTCCTATCGATGGCTCACCGTTGCATGCACAAAAACATGCGACTGCTAGTTTAATTTTTTTTATCACCACTTACATTGGAACCTTACGCATAGGTTTGTTATCCAATAGATGATCTATAAATTCATTTGAGTCACTAGTATAAGTGGGCTCTATCAACATCTACCTTGAAATGATCAATTCATGCCACATGTTGCCCTTTTGATTTTTGTGAACATTTGTTGATCACCAATGTTTTGGATTACTTACACCAAAAATTTTATACATAGGCTAGTTTAGATAATAAAAAAATGCTAGTTGTTAAATAAAATAACATTAGCTATTAGTCAAGTGGGAATTTAAATTACTATAAATATATAAAATTAAATTAATACCATTTCATATCTATATTTTATTAATTATTATGTGAGCCTACAATTATGTTTCACTACTCTACTATTTTTAATGTAGTATTAGAGAATTTTAATATTATTCTTGTAGAGATGGAATGAAGAAACGTTTATTTTGGCTTGAGCAATAATAGTATTTATCCTTCCTATACCTATTGTCAAAAAGAAAGTGTACATGATTTTTGCACACGTCTCCTAAAAATATGTGTCATTGTATCTTGATATGTGTTATGGGAGGCCTAATCTAGGTTTTCATTGATTCAGAGTTTTGCACTATCTTACATTATTTTCTCTTGCATTTGTGCATTTCTCACTATAAGACTTACACCAACACACATAGAATTGTGGAAAAAGGTAATATTCCATATAACCTTACCACCTATGTCTAGTCATCTCTTAGTGTCCCTACTTGCACAATGGCTAAGGATATGATATGAGTGTATGGCCTCATGAGGAAAACTACTAAATAAATGCTGAAATGATGAAATGATAAGATGTTAGCTCAA
This sequence comes from Chamaecyparis obtusa, assembly GCA_027943335.1. Classification (NCBI taxonomy): domain Eukaryota; kingdom Viridiplantae; phylum Streptophyta; class Pinopsida; order Cupressales; family Cupressaceae; genus Chamaecyparis; species Chamaecyparis obtusa. The sequence continues at coordinate 88,439 of BSBK01003983.1, forward strand.
CTATTAGATCCTCTCATGGAATCTCACACAGGGCTTGATGTGATACTCATGAATTCTTACAACATGTCAAGCATTATGTCAACATGAAAATACATAGAAAACCCAATCATGATTTTCTTAGGAGGATTGAGTACAAGACGAATTGAACTTTCTTGACTAACAAATGAAGGTTGATTTAATAAAATTGTGAGACACACTTTTATTCCTTGAAAGTTGAGTTCATTTTGGCTGTGAAAGTTGTGTTGGGTGTCTCAGTTCAAGAGCTATGTATTACCTAAAAGGTTGAGAATTAGTGATTTAACCAATTTTACCAATAAAATACCAAAATCAAGTACATTCATACATAAATTATATACATAGCCAATAATACATTTTAATTGTATTGTAAAAATTTAAAGGTCAATAATTTATTATACTAAATTTAGCATGCACATTATGGGGGTGAGAACTTAAATTAATATAGATAGTAAAATATGGAGAAATCAAAGATCCTTTTGTCAAAACATACAATATATGAGATGACTCCAAGCCCATGATGGTAGTAGTGTCCAAGACATAGGGTCTTTCCAACCTACAAGATCAATATAAAAGGTCAAGAAGGAGAAGAAAGGTAAACATATATTCAATAAATTAGGTTAGCTAAAATTGAGTCAAAATTAAAAGTATATGCTAATATCTCAAAGATTGAGAAGTGTGTGTATGTGAGCTAGGATGGGAATGTAAAAATGAACATAACTAATTACTATCTAGGCGAAAATTGACCTATATATTGTGATTTTGTTCCTTCATTTCAAAAGAATGAGATAGAGAAGAGTGTGAATGTTTATTACAATAGTATTGGAAAAGGATGAAATTAGTAAAGAGTGTGTATATTAATTACAATAGTAATGGAAAATGACAAAATTTAACAAAATGAAATAGATACAAAATAAAAATACATGAATTGAGACAAAGATATATGGAGGAAAATATTGCTGAAATCTAAAACTAACTATGCTAGATAGAAGCACTAGGTTCCCTAGTCTAAAGATGATAGATGACTCAAAATATAAAGTCTGAAAAAATAATTTGGAGGATTTGTGCATATATCTCCTCAAAATATGTGTCACTATAGAGGAAAAAGAACATGGGGCACCCTAACTTGATAGTTTTTTTCTATTCAAAGTTTGGTTCTATATTTCAAATTTTCCCTTTCTCATTTGTAGCTTATTCACTATCATATTCTTACCTATAGACATAGAGAGAGTGAAAAAATTTTATTCCCTGTATGGTCTTGCCTAAGTAAAATCTTGTGTTAGTTTTCCCACTTCGACAATAGCTAGTTAAATGATGAAACTGCATGTCCTGAAAAGGATAATGGTTCAACAAATCATTTTAAATGCTAGAATGAAAAGATATTTCATCAAGCATATACCACTCTCATAAACTATCACACAAGGCTTTATATGACCCTTGTAAATTCTTTTCACATGTTATTACATGCTTTCAACATTAAAAGAAAAGATATACCTAATCAAAATTATTGTAACAAACCTTAAACTTCAATATATGATTTTGGTCCTTTAGAATTTCTTATTGCAAATACGTGTTTCAATCCATTTGATTTTTCTCACTTGAATGTGCATGATAGAGCATTATATTTCTTATTAATGATTTAATATTAAAATGAGAAAGAGAGTTGTATAATATGCTACCAAAAGATCTTTAAAGTAACTTTTTAGTTATGACAATGATGAAAGGTTGATTGATGGAACAACGCCTATTTTCCAATCCCCTATTTTGTAACCATGGCTCATTGGTGATACAAAAGTAGTTATCCAAATTGAAAACTCCATGGAAAACGGTAAGGATACCCATTTACAAAATGGTTCTTTGATCCATGAAACTTGGAATATAAACAAAAATATAATGGTAGTTATGGATAGTTAGAGTCCTCTATATAATTGGATTGTGGATGAGATTAATTATTTTTTAAAAAAGACTACTCATACTCCATTTTTGTATGACATGGATAAAACTATTGAAATTATTCATGAACTAGCTAAGGGCATCAAGGAGTTAACGGAAGGGCATGAGCTTCAAACCAGAATTTTGAAGGATTAAATGGCTAAAGATAAAAACAAGTTGAGGGTTATTATGGTAGTAAGCTACATGACCATGGAGAACATATCTAAGGGAATCAATTAGTTGAATGCCTAAGATTAAGCTATACATGCCTAAGGTTAATCTACACAGGGTCTTTTCAAAGGAATATCTAGTTCCCCAATGTAGTGTGAAATTAAATAGTAATGTTGATGTGAATGGGGAGATTGCTACTATTAATGAGAAGGATTTTGGATATTTTTATGGTCCAAATAAAGACTTCTAATTAGGGAAAAGGGTGTGATTCCCATCGACACCAATTGTCAATAAATATCTCACAACATTAATGAAGATATTATCCAAAATAATGAAAGTTTAATGAACCATTTGAAATATCTTTGAGGCTTTGTTCCCCCATTTTTGTTGTTTTTGTTTTTCATTTTCCTAGCTTTTGGTTAGTGAATGTTTCTTTGTGATTGAATGTTCTTTTAGTAAAGAGTTTCAAGTCCCTCCCAAATGTATTTTCCTTAAATATAAAAGAAATAAAGATTTATTTAGATAAATTACAAAGTAATCTTTCCTTTTTTTAAAAGTTTGAGCCTATTTTGATAGGATGAAGGCATTAGGCATTGAACTCCCAGAAAAATATAATAGAAAAAAAACAAATAATTAAGGAATTGTACTGAAGTTTATCAAAATTGTCCTTAAATGAAACACATTCATGTGTAAATCAGATAAATATCCTAAAATAGGATCTAAACCTGGTGTAAAATTGTTAAGGTTAATAATCCACAACTCTACATTTAGCACTCACTTTAGTAGAGGTAATAAATTAGATTTGTATGTATAATAATATGTGAAGAAGAAAACAATCATATTTTTTGAAACATAGAAGAGAAAAATATGACTCCAAGATTGGTAAGGTAGTAGCCCTAGGGACTTAGGGTCCTATAGAGATATATAATATCAATATATGTGGTATATCATGTGGAAGATTAAGTAAACATATACTCAAACAACAAGGTCAACAAAAATATATTGAATATTAAATATGCACATAGAAAATAGATGGTGCTTAAACAATAAAAATGTATGGTATATAGGGCTAGTAATATTTAAATGATAACCTCAAGGACTAGTAATATCCTAGATTCCTAAGATACTTACTACGAGTCATCTCAGAAAGGTTCATAAGTTACAAGGCTAGAAAGTTGTATTATACTAGGAAACTCATGAAAAATTGTAGAGCTTAAGGGCTAGTAAAAATTATTAGATATACTACATGAGATTCATACCAATGCTATTAGAGATTACTAGCCTAAAAAAAAATTATTTGTTGGATGATAAAGAACATGTGGTAAAGGATGAGAAAGAGAGTATTGTGATAGCACAAATATTTTTATGTTGTTTGGAAAAAGTGAAAAACCAATCCCATGGTGTGTGTAAAAGTAAAATACATAAAGGAATGTATTCCTCACCTTAAAGTAATTTTGTTTTCCTACCAAGACCAATTCATTTTGAGGTAAGATAAATCTGAAGACAATCACATCACAATAAAATAAACACCCCAACATAGGCAAGTCTAGGAAATTCCATATATAATTAAATATGATAGTACAAGTGCATATGAAGGATCCAAAGATATAAGGTCACAATGAAATATATATATATATATATATATATATATATATATATATATATATATATATATATATATATATATATATATATATATATATATATATATATATATATATATATATAAATCTGATTCATGTTAGTTAATATCATATCCTAAATACAATGGAAGTAGAGGTACAAAGGAGTAAGTTGTTGTAAGAAGAAAAGAAGGATTTTGGGGATGAGGTCAATGCAAAATAATGGTTTTTATAGACATAATTATGTGCTCTTGATTGTATGTTAGTATGGGCTTCGACTTTCCTTTGTAGGTTTTTCACTATTACAACATGATTGTATCTAAATGTATAGTACCCTAAATGGATTTCTCATAGTTGGCGTATGCAATCACTTTAAGGTTAGGGCATACATTTCTCTATTGTGATCACTTTGTACATGCACTGCAAGATTGGTTTATACACTTCGATCACAAACTATGAATTTTCTTGTGTTAATGCAATGCCATTTGCAATATCTTATCAAGATTACATGGTAGATAATAAATTTTTATTTTCCTTCTAATCTTTGGTTGTATAGACCTTACCTATCACAAAAATAATTTCTAGTCCATGTGAAATATTCACTTGTGCATGTGTCACATAAAAAAACAAAACCTTCTAGTCCTTGTGAGTCACTTTTTTACATGGCTCCTAGTAAGTATCCAAGGATATTACTAGACTAGAAGAAATATTTTGTATTTACAACATGAACCCTAGAATTTTTATTTTGTCATTTTGGCATGCCTTATATATTGATAGTATACATTGATAAAATCTTAAGTCTTTTGTGCTATCACCTTTCAAAACTTGGTGTTGTTTTCTCTCCTTGATGTCTTGATGGCAATATATTTGTCACTTTCATACTTTACTTTAAAGAGTATGAGTGCAGGTTCACACTCTCAAAAAAGTGTGAGTTAAATATATTGTAGTGAATTTTATCTATCTACAATTGTACACTCTCTTTAGAGATGCTTTAGTGGTTATGCCTAATGTAAACCTACTTCATGTCTGATTGTGCTCAATTTTGTGACTATTTTTTAAAACATGGTGCAATATCCTACTCATGACCTTTTTTTTCTCTCATACAAAACCCAATACTCTTTTGTTGGACTAATGCACATAGATTGCATGTCGAAGTAGTTTGGCCCAAAAAATTTTAATCATAAATGTTGCCTTTACAAGTATCAGTTAATTTCTATTTGATGTCAACCTTGAAATTAAAAGCACATAAGAGCATAAGCTATAATAGATTTGTATTGAATATCAATTGGATAATCTTAAAATGCATAACCTTGGCTTTATAAATAAATTCATTTTTCATAACTACCCTATAGGAAGCAACTTCCCATTAACTAAATTTTAACTATATTATTTTATTAACCTAAACTACAAAACTATGATTTATTAATGTAAAAATCTAACATTCCCCACCTTATTACACTAAATATGAACAAGAGTGGAAGTTGCAAGGGTTTTAAACCTAACTCTATAGAGACTTTGATGAAGTGCCTTCACCAATCCTCCTCACTCGCTCAAGAAACACCAAATTGTTCGCATCAGTGGATCTCTTGATTGTAAAACTTGAATTTGTCTGCACAACATGATTGTTCCTACCCCCCTTGCACATTGAGACACATTTCCTCTAAAATTCTACATCTCCTCTGAGTGTGTCTAATTCCTCCTCCAGTGTTGCACATGAGATGCCTTTCCTCTAAAATTCCATATCTACTCTGAGTGTGTCTAATGCCTCCTCAAGTGCTATGGAAAAAATCACCACCGATATGCTTGTACATGAGACACCTTTCCTCTGAAAGTCAACATCTCCTTCGACTGTGTCTAATGCCTCATCGAGTGCTCAATAAATGACTAACTAAATCCTTCCTCCCCCATCCCCCATCCCCCGTCCCCCCCCTCGCTCCTGTAAGGAAAAATCATGTTGCCAAGCCAGCTCTCATGAATCTAGATCTTTTTGTATAAACATCCTTTGAAAAGGGTACTCTCCAAACCTGTCCTACACTTTTAGGGTCAAAATTTATATAATGAGTTCCTTCCTACACCCTCTTTCTAGATCTGATCTATGGTGTTAGTTTTTTATTTCATAATTCACTATTAGTTTTAAAAGTTGTGACACCAAATCATTTATCTGAGATCTTTCATATTCCTTTAAATTTTAATTCCAATCAAAATATTGTTAAATAGGGATCAATTGGTCAAAAGATTTGATCTCTCCTTTTAGGAATAAAGTTGGACCTTGTTCATGTCATTCATCAATGATCTTGTATGGACAACTTGATGGAGCCTTGATTGGTTTAGGATTTACTACTCCAGAAGAATATTTTCTCAAAATATGTATTGATATTATGCAATCAACATGTTTTGTTATGTAAGTCTTAAGGAGGGCCCCCTAAGGCAAGGTCTCTTTTAATAGTTTTAGGATCAATGTAATAAGGGGGGAATGTTGGTGTAACTGTATTATATTATTTGTTTTAAAAATTATTTCGTAATTGCCGAACCATCTCTGTTATTCTATAACTGCAGAACCTTTGTCCAAACATATTGTGGTTGTAATTGCTTTCAGGGTATAAATTTCCCTGATCATTTACCAATTGATGATCGAAAACTTATCTGCTTTATAATCTCTGACAAATTGTACATATTTTTTAGGAGATTCCTTTATCTTCATTTAGATATTCTTATTTCCTATCATATGATTATTGTAGCCCCTATCTAGAAGTCAAACATTTTTAGAAATTTCTTGTATAACATTATATGTAAAAAAATAGTCTTTTGTATTTAGTTTTCTTCAGAAAAGTTAGCATGTAGCTAAATTTTTTCCAATACATAATGACCATACTTTTAGCAATAAGTAAACTGCCCTTTAATTGGTAATAATTTTAATTACCTCTTTCATTACTATTTAATATCTTATTCTATTATAGCCTTTGTCTTCTCCACTATTACTCTCTTTACTTTCATGGTCTCTTCTTATGAATTTTCTCGATAGTTCAGCAAAAAAGTTCTATTTATTTTTTCAATTGTTTATCTGTAATTGAAATGCATGTTCAATAGATCTTTGAGTGGACCCCATAAATTCATTTGATTTTAAATCATTTGACTCTTCAATAGCTATTACAGTAGGTACAAATTGTAAAGACAAACTTCTCAACATTTTCTCTACTATTCTCTAATCTCTTAGATATTCTCTAATGTCTTAGGTCATCTCTAGAAGATCTAATCTGATTTTATTTTATTTTTATCGATGAAGGCCCGAAGCCAAGATTTTTATTTATATAAATACAAACATAAATTAAAAAAGTATACCACCTAGCACCGGGCTGAGGAATAGGTGTCAACCAGTCGCATGATCACATGTCAAAAAACTTTGACATGCAATCTGTTAGGCCATTTTTCTGTCATGCAAAAATCTTTTGAAAATGGCCTATTGCCTTGCAAGTTTTCTTGATGTACCCTTTGACCTGAGTTCCTCGTGTTGTCACCAAGCTCTGGTCTAATTTGCACGTGCTGAATCATAAAATCCAAAAAGTTATTCAAATTTCAAGGTCTGCAGAAAATTGTCAAAATTTTGCCACAGTGTCGAAAACCCATAGTATTTTTGAAAATCCATGATGTTTTCGACCTTTTTGGCTTGCATAAAGTCCTCGATGTTTTTGCATCCTTGTTTACCTTTGTGTCAATGTTAAAAACCTTGTGTGTTTTCGATCCTTTACTATTGTGAAAACTTTGTGTGTTTTCGACCTCCCAATTCCCTATTTGTCGGCTTTCCTTAAGTGAACAAGTGCGATGACAGGTGGGCCTGGGCCTTCAAAGCTCTTCCTAATTGGCTGTCGCATGGCCGCATGTCAGAATTTTCTGACATGCAATCATGCGACCGCCTACCACCTATCTGTATGGTCCCAGTTCTTCATGGTTTTTGGCTGCCTGGTGGTTAGTTTTCCTTCTGGCGACCTGGCAACTAGCAGTTATCTGTTGATCTCCCAATTTTGGTGGTTAAGCGGCTAGCATCCGGTGACTCAGCGACTGTTAGTCACATGATCTCCGAGTGTTTGGTGGTTATCAGCTGGCGCTCAGTGACCTGGCAGGTGGTTAGTCACGTAATCATTGAATTCTTGGTAGTTTGTTGGTGGGTCCCAGTCTAGTTCTGCTATCTGGCAGTCCTCTTTGTCTTAACCACACAAGTGCAATGATGTGGGGCCAGATTCTTCATGTGGCAGAGGGAAGAGATCTACGGTCAGCGTGTGATCACATGGAATATTCTCACCCCATGTGATCATGCACCCACCATCCAATTTGATGTCGACGGTTTGTCTTGTGGGCCCAGTGTTAGAAGGGAGGCAAAGGTGCATGTTCTTATTGGTTGTCACATGATCGCATGTCAGGAATTTCTGACATGCAACCATGCGACCAGTTCTTGCCTTGCGTGTGGGGCCCGTTGGCAGGAGGGTTGTGTTCCTGCTGGTGCACATGTGGCAGCCTATGATTGGCTATCGCATGGTCGCATAGCCTATTTTCGGGCTATGCGATCATGCGACTGCTTGCCATGTGTCCTTGGGGCCCTTTGGTGGAAATGGTCTGGTTGTAGTTCTGTGGTCCTGGAGGTGATGATGTGGCAACTTTGGATTGGCTATCGCATGATCACATAGCCTTTCTCTCAGCTATGCGATCATGCGACCAGGTGACATGTGGCATCCGCGGTGCTGAGGTGGCAGTGTTCTATCGGCCAGCGAGTTTTCCTGTGGTAGTCTAATGGCCTTGTCACATGATCGCAATGGCCATTTCCATGACTTGCGATCATGCGACAATGGTCTAGTTGTGCTGTTGTGGAGTTGGAGATGTGGGCCCGTTGTCTTGTGTTGCCGGTGGTGCACATCCTTTTTGGTGGGGAGTGGTGACGAGGCGGTGACAAGGCTGGTTAGCGGTTGTGGTAGGGTAGAGGATAGCGGGTTGTCACATGTTTGCATAACCCATTTTCGGGTTATGCAATCATGCGACCAGGCATATTTTTTAGCCTGTTTCCTATGGCGGTGATTTATGACTACGCGGTTGCGCGACTAGAGGCAAACAGTCATAAAGCTTGAAGCCCGCAAATTGCATGTGACTGTTTATTTTCAAATTTGGATTTGCAGCGATAGGAGGTACCCAAAATTTATGGTTTTTTGGCCGTTTCTTGGCTTGTTTGGTGGAGGCTATGCCCTAGCTATCTGTAGCTTGTTGCAACCCATTTTGGGTTCCCATGGCAGCTAGTGGTATAAAGAGTTGATTTTTTGACTTGTAGAGGTTTCCATTCTATTTTGGTTCCAGTGGGGAATAGTGAACTTTGTCACATTGTAGGAGGCTAAATAGAACTTCTTTATATCTTTTGCAGGTTATTGAAGTGGTAGTCTCAATTCTGGTATAGACATGTACATGATTCATCACACTTAATATAGTTGTCTCAAGATTTCAAGTCTCTCCTTGGTGTCAGTTTTATGAGTTTTGGATTTTCTGATCCATTGCATTGGGTTGCCTTTGCATATGTTCTGGTCTTTAGTTCTTGATCCAAGATCAAGTGAAAGATACTTTGGATAGGGCATAGATTCATTAGATTTGTCTACAGAAGGATCTTATAAGTAGTGGATGGGCTGAAATAGTTATATTTATGGCTTTGAGTCTTTGACAGTAGTTGTTTCATGTTCTATTTTTTTTTTTGATGACTTGCCCAATGGATAATGGCACTAATCAAGGATTATTACATTCAGTTGAGTTCATTGTTTGATGGGTTTGGGCTATTTCCCTACATCTTTATATCAATATCATTTCAAGTCTTTACCATTCACAAGACCATTTTACCCTGCATAGTAGAGTTGATTCAATGAATGCCTGGTTAGCATTTATCAATCCTTTACTATGATTTGCTTTATGAATCCAGAAGTATAGGGTGTGTAGTGAGTTTGAATTTTGTCTGGATTAGGTGCACCCGCCTTGGTTTTGCAGAGCTAGAAGCAGAAGAGGGCAGTCTTGTCCCTAGAGTTGGTCCAGTTACCCTAAGATCTCATTCCATTTTGGAGCTAACCATTGCTAAAATCCTTTGAGGGTATATTTGTAGCCTGCTAGAGCATAAGAGTTTTCGAACACCAACAAGATGGCGACTCTGCTGGGGAGAGTCTAGAACAGAGTCAAATACAAAATTAGCATTTGCAAATTTTTCTCACGTAATTGTGAGTGGTGGCTCTGATTTTATCTATTTGATCAGTGTTCCTTCTGATAAATAGTGTGTGTACCTGGTGTAGCTTTGTGCTAGTTGGAAGAAGAAACATTGAAACATTTTCCTCTCAAGGAGGTGGCGGCTCTACATGACAAAGTTATCTGATGGAGCTATAGGATGAGCTCTAGATCTGCCCTGCCTTCCAGCCAAAGGTCTTTTGCTGCAAGATCTTCCCAGGTATTTTTTAAGTTTTAAATGTTCCTTATAAAGTGGTCAAGCACTAAAAGAAGGATAAGGTGTGAGCAGAGGTTAGCATACTTCAAGTTTTCAGTTGCAGTTTGGCAAAATTATGTGGAAGTATTGCATTAAGTTTAATGGATAAGTTGAATAAGAAGCTTGCATTATTAGTTAGTTTGAAGGTGGGGTGTAGAAAGGATTTATCCATATCCTTGTTCTATGATAGATTCTGTGAAGTATATGATGAGCTTCTTGAGGATGTTGAGTTTCCTGAATTTGACTTCATTGGTTTATTCCTGGAACTTTGCTTTCCTGAGTCAGCCAGTTGGTCAAATGCCTTGTGGGAAGATTATTATGGATGTATCAAGTATTGGGTACTTGGTGATGCTGATTTTGAACTTGAGGATGCACTTGGGGCTTTGCTCGATAGTTTTGATATTGAGAATGATGAATTCTATGAAGGAGATGTGTCAAGAGTTGACACTCTTTCTTGCAGTCATGAAGGTGATGCCTTTTCTCAATATGGGGTAGAAAGTTTATGCAATCAGTCAGATGAAGAAGAGGATTGGATATATGAAGGTACTGCTAATGATTGTATGGCAGAAGATGATGTTCTTGAGGACAGCTATTCACTTCACAGTGAACAAATTTCAGACCTCTTGTCTTGTGAGTATCTCAGATATTTAGGGGGAGATAGCTCTGAGTTCTTACATCCAGCACACATTGATTTTGATATGGAGCATGAGTCAATGGAATTTGACTTTGACATGTGTGCCTCTTCTCCCCTTCTTACCCCAGCACCACCAGGAAACATCCCTATTATATATGATGTGTTGGATGATGAGGTTGCTAGTGTTTTCTCAGTTTCAAGTGACTCAGTGGTCCCTGATATTATTTTGAGTACTATTTGGAAGAGTTGTGTGGATTCTAAATCTTCTTCTGATTCTAAATCTGTTGCTAAACCATGGAAGGATGGTCTCTCAGCTAGTCAAGCTTCACCCTCTCATGGACAGGTTGATGTTTCTCTTCCCACCTATCAACAATTTTTGGTTTTGCCAAATACTGAAATGATGCAGAGTGCTCCTGTGTTTCATGATGATGTCCCATGTGATGAGTTCCCTCAGTGTTTGCGTGAAGATCGTTGTGTCTTCTCCTTGGAGGTGAAAATTTTTGGTATGAATGGGTCCAAGAGCAATTGCACTAGCAGTTTGATAGAGCTGGAGATTTTTTCTTTTCAATTGGAAAATAAGCTTCCCGAATGTGGTGGTAAATTTGAAAGTGATTTATGTTGCAGCTCCTTCAGCATTTCCTTTTTTGACTGTAACATGCATGTGCCACAGCATTTTTAGAATTGGTATGATTACTTTTCCAACCCTCATGAGGAATGTGCTAGCAATCTTTGTTTTAAGCTTTTGAAGGGTGGATATAATTGTGTTCTGTCACATGGAAGCAAAATTTTTAGTTTGTCTCTGATGTGTGGAGATGAAAACTACTTGTTTGATAGAGGCAAGTATTGATCATAATTTTGGGGCCTTGAGCCTGGTTGTAAATACTGTAAATCTCTGTAAATGTCTCTTCCTTTCCTGTTGTGTGCTCTTTCTTTCCTGTTCCTTGCATTTTTTGTGTTCCTTATTTTTGTCTAGTGGTTGGTCTGCTCTCCTAGTGATTCTGAATCCTTGCCATGCCTACAGGAGCCATGCATCCCCAACTAGAGCCACTGTTAGGCTATTTTCTGTCATGCAAAAATCCTTTGAAAATGGCCTATTGCCTTGCAAATTTTCTTGATGTACCCTTTTCCCTGAGTTCCTTGTGTTGTCACCAAGCTCTGGTCCAATTTGCACGTGCTGAATCATAAAATCCAAAAAGTTATTCGAATTTCAAGGTCTGCAAGAAATTGTCAAAATTCTGCCATAGTGTCGAAAACCCACATTATTTTCAAAAATCCATGATGTTTTCAACCTTTTTGGCTTGCATAAAGTCCTTGATGTTTTTGCATCCTTGTTTACCTTTGTGTCAATGTCGAAAACCTTGTGTATTTTCGATCCCTTGCTGTTGTGAAAACTTTGTGTGTTTTCGACCTCCCAATTCCCTGTCTGTCGACTTTCCTTAAGTGCACAAGTGTGATGACAGGTGGGCCCGAGCCTTCAAAGCTCTTCTTGATTAGCTATCGCATGGCCGCATGTCAGACTTTTTTGACATGCAATCATGTGACCGCTTTCCACCTGTCTGCATGGTCTCAGTTCTTCATGGTTTTCAGCTGCCTGGTGGTTAGTTTTCCTTCTAGCAACCTAGCGACTAGCAGTTATCTATTGACCTCCTGATTCTAGCGGTTAAGCGGCTAGCATCCGGTGACTCGGTGACTGTTAATCACGTGATCTCTAAGTGTTTGGCAGTTATTGGTTGGCACTCAGTGACCTAGCGGGCGGTTAGTCACGTAATCGCTAAATTCTTGGTCGTTTGTTGGTGGATCCCAGTCCTGTTCTGCTGTCTGGTAGTCCTCTTTGTCTTAACCAAGAAAGTGCGATGATGTGGGACCAGATTCTTCATGCAGAAGGGGGAAGAGATCTATGGTCGGTGTGTGATCGCATGGAATATTCTCACCCCATGCGATCATGCACCCATCCTCTGATTTGATGCCGACGGTTTGTCTTGTGGGCCCAGTGTTAGAAGGGAGGTGAAGGTGCATGTTCTTATTGGTTGTCGCATGATCACATGTCAAGAATTTTTGACATGCGACCATGTGACCAGTTCTTGCCTTGCGTGTGGGGCCTGTTAGCGGGAGGGCTATGTTCCTACTAGTGGAATGTGGCAGCCTATGATTGGTTGTCGCATGGTCGCATAGCCCATTTCTAGGCTATGCGATCATGCAACTGCTTGCCACGTGTCCTTGGGGCCCGTTGGCAGAAATGGTCTAGTTGCAGTTCTGTGGTCTTGGAGGTGGTGATGTGGCAGCTTTGGATTGGCTGTCGCATGATCGCATAGCCTTTCTCTCGGCTATGCGATCATGCAACCAGGTGACATGTGGCATCCGCGGTGCTGAGGTGGTAGTGTTCTATCGGCTGACAAGTTTTCTTGTGGCTATCTAATGGCCTTGTCGCATGATCGCAAGGGTCATTTCCATAGCTTGCGATCATGCAACAACGGTCTCATTGCGATGTTGTGGAGTTGGAGATGTGGGCCCATTGTCTTGTGCTACCGGTGGTGCGTGTCCTTTTTGGTGGGGAGTGATGATGCGGTGGTGACAAGGCTGGTTAGCGGTTGCAGCAGGCTAGAGGATAGTGGGCTGTCGCATGTTCACATAACCTATTTCCAGGTTATGCGATCATGCGACCAGGCATATTTTGTAGCCCGTTTCCTATGGTGGTGAGTTATGACTACGCGGTTGCACGACTAGAGGCAAACGGTCATGAAGCTTGAAGCCCGTGAATTGCATGTGACTGTTTATTTTCAAATTTGGATTTGCAGCGACAGGAGGTACCCAGAATTTATGGTTTTCTAGCCGTTTCTTAGCCTGTTTGGTGGAGGCTATGCCCTAGCTGTCTGTAGCTTGTTGCAACCTATTTTGGGTTCCCATGGTAGCTAGTGGTATAAAGGGTCAAGTTTTTGACTTGTAGAGGGTTCCATTCTATTTTGGTTCGAGTGGGGAATAGTGAACTTTTTCACATTGTAGGAGGCTAAATAGAACTTCTTTGTATCTTTTGCAGGTTATTGAAGTGGTAGTCTCAATTCTGGTATAGACATGTACATGATTCATCACACTTAATATAGTTGTCTCAAGCTTTCAAGTCTCTCCTTGGTGTCAGTTTTATGAGTTTTGGATTTTCTGATCCATTGCATTGGGTTGCCTCTGCATATGTTCTGGTCTTTAGTTCTTGATCCAGGATCAAGTGAAAGATACTTTGGATAGGGCATAGATTCATTAGATTTGTCTACAGAAGGATCTTATAAGTAGTGGATGGGCTGAAATAGTTATATTTATGGCTTTGAGTCTTTGACAGTAGTTGGTTCATGTTCTATGTATTTTTTTTATGACTTGCCCAATGGATAATGGCACTGATCAAGGATTAGTACATTCAGTTGAGTTCATTGTTTGATGGGTTTGGGCTATTTTCCTGCATCTTTATATCAATACCATTTCAAGTCTTTACCCTTCACAAGACCATTTTACCCTGCATAGTAGAGTTGATTCAATGAATGCCTGGTTAGCATTTAGCAATCCTTTACTATGATCTGCTATATGAATCTAGAAGTATAGGGTGTGTAGTGAGTTTGAATTTTGTCTGGATTAGGTTCACCTGCCTTGGTTTTGTAGAGCCAGAAGTAGAAGAGGGCAGTCTTGTCCCTAGAGTTGGTCCAGTTACCGTAAGATCTCATTCCATTTTGGAGCTAACCATTCCTAAAATCCTCTGAGGGTATATTGGTAGCCTGTTAGAGCATAAGAGTTTTTGAACACCAATAGGATCATGCGATAGCCAACCACAGGATGCTACATAACCGCCAGCGGGACCATTGCCCTCCCCTCCAATGGACCCATCACAAGAAGTAACCGGTCGCATGGTCGCATGTCAGAAATTTTTGACATGCAATCATGCAACAACTAATCATTTTAAATCCCTTGAATACCCGGGCCCACCAACTGGTCAGACTTTCGCAGTTAGGGAATGCCAACAAATAGAGCAGACAGGGATAGCCATGAGAGCTAGTACAAATCACCACCTGCAAAAATCTTCTTAAGTTCAATAACTTACTACACCAGGTACTAACATCACTGTGAATGGTCACTGAGCCCCTTGAATCAGTCAGTAATAACTGCGCCACCAAACTAGTTGAAAACTGCTGCTAAATCCATCAATTCTAGTACTTCCTGATGCGAAACTCCTCTGCAAATTTGAACTTGAAATGCAACTGTCATCCACAGGGTGCCAACAGTCTATCAACGGTCATCATCTAAATTGAGATCTACTTTCTATCCCCACCGTTAGATCATCATGTTTTGCGGGCTTGGCAATTTTAACTCCGTAATGCCGACATTCCCTTATTGGTTGTCACATGATCGCATAGTTTGAAAATGGCTTATGCGAACATGCAACACGCCATAAACCTTCACCACCATTACCTGCCCTTGGCTATGGGACCCACGATGCATATCCATCTCAGCGCTTGCTGGTCAATTAGAAAGGGACATGTCAGCAAGACCTGACACACAGACTCACCTTTAATTCCATAACAACATCTTTCAACCGTTGTCGCATGATCACATAGCTAGGAAAAGGGCTATGCAAACATGCGACACACTGTAGCCCTTTACCACCGTTAACCGCCGCCTCATAAAGTTACCACAAAGGCCTTGTTGCATGATCACATAACTCAAAACTGGCTCATGTGAACATGTGACAAGCCTCCATTCCTCACCACAAACCTTAGTGCCCACTTTATTCATGAACTGGAAAGAACTTTGACTAGGCCCACATCTGAAAGATCGATGGTTGTCACATCTTCACGTGTATCTCCCAGACTCAACCAAAACATGCACCCACCGTCAGATCATCCATGCTGTGACCCCACTAGAAAGTTTAGGCCCCCCGATGTGTCAACATTCCCTTACCAGCTTAGCCAATCCCAACCTGACACCTGGATGGTGAATCATCACGTGGTCCCACTGCAGACAAACCAGCGGCATCTAATCGAATGGTGGGTGCATGATCACATGGGGAGAGAATATTCCATGTAATCACACGTCGACCGTCGATCAAAATCTCTAACCCCAACCCCACTGATAGCACTCCACCTCATATTTTCCTTATCGGATGGTGGGCATGACATTCCCTTACCAACTCAGCCAATCCCAACTTGACACCTCGATGATGAATCATCACGTGGTCCCATTGTAGACAAACCAACGACATCTAATCAGACGGTGGGTGCATGATTGCATGGGGAGAGAATGTTCCATGTGATCACACACCAACAGTCAATCAAAATCTCTAACACAAGCCCCGCTGACAACACTCCACCTCTTTATTTCCTTCGGCCAATATGGGGGTGCCATTTATGCTTACATGTCACCATGGAGCCACAGTTTGAAAGCCTACATCGCAAAGAAGAATCAATGACTGGCATGATTTCTCATAGCTCTGACAAATCCCTTGCACTTTAGCGACCACCGTTGATGCTTTGACATGTGAAGACCGTCTGACTTATCCGGAAACCAGGTCCCACCCTTGAGCTTTAGCAATAAAGGAAAACTCCCATTCACTGGATAGACTTTCTTCATTTCCTAACCTAGCGACGACTATCATGACAAAGAATTAGGCCCCACACAATCGCAGTAGCGCACATAGGAAATGCTGGTGTCAAAGATTTAACTGCACAGAGGTGAACGACCGAAAACAACCAAGGTTTTCGATGCTAGAAGATAACTCATGTTCCGGTACCATCACTCTTCGATGTACAATAGGTATTTGCTCCTCTTGTCCTAATCCATCTACTCATTTAATGTTCTAAACTCCTACACACGCTATGTGCTATGAGAGAAGACGTCTGTCTTATCACCACAAGGAGCCATTCTGTCAACTTCTGAGGCAAAAATATATCAGGACCTAATTTGACCATTTTGATTTAGTGGTTAGATTCAATGAGCTCCGTTGAAACTCTGTTGACATCGGATAGAATTTTCAAATTTGTTCCTCTAGCTGCCAGGTCAGCCAGCTCATCCGCTTCGGTGTTTCCTTCTCTGAAAGTATGGTTAATGGTTCTCGATTCAAAATTATCCATTAACTGTAAGATTACCTCTAAAACTTCCATAAGACACCAATTTGGGGTTGATCTAACTTTGATTGCATTGATGGTAATCAGCGAGTCTCGCTGAATTTCAAGCTTTGAGATCCCTTCTTGCCAAGCTAGTATTAGTCCAAACAATAGTGCTTTATATTCTGCCATATTGTTGGTATCTTTGGGTAATGGTATGGCTTGTTTGGCAATCACATTCCCAGTTGTAGAGCGTATGATGCATCCCGCTCCTAAGGGGTGTGGGTTACCTTTAGAAGCTCCATCAAAATTTAATTTGTACCATCCAATTGGAGGGGGTTTCCAGACACATGCTTTCCTTAGTTCTTGATTTCTTCTATATCCTCTGCCTATGGTGATTGGAGTTTTTAACCCAAACAAATTTTTTGTCATCTGATCATCCCAACTGGTAAAGAATTTATGTTGTGCTGATTGAGTTTGGATCCAGGAATTCATTACCTCAACTATGGCTGCCTCCAATTTGTTAATTATAGTTTCAAATTTCAAAAATTTATCCTGGAATAATCTTCTATTTGTTTCTTTCCAAATCTCCCAAATCAGAATTGATGGAGAGATCATCCATAGATTACTGAATAGACTTCCTCCCATGATTTGTGGCCATGATATCGAAAGTTGGAGTAAATTATTTGGGGGGGATGATGACCATCCTAATCTTGAATAAAGCCAGTACCAACAATCTTTAGCAAAGGGACAGGATAATAATAGATGATTTACATCCTCTTCATTCTTAAAACACATAATGCATCTGGATGGACCCTGATATCCCATCTTAAAAAAATTATCTGCAGTTAAGATTCTACCTTGTGATGCCGCCCACAAAAATAACTCAGCTTTTGGGAGTCCAACCTTGTTCCAACATAATTGTGTTGGGATCTGTTCTATTTTGGATGTGGATGATTTGGCTATAAGATTGTAACCCTCTTTGACATTGTAGGATCCTGATTTTGCCCCATTCCAAATGATTTCATCTTTTCCTTGTTTGAGAAGAAAGGGCCTATCTTTGATCAATGTTTTGAGCTTATCTACCTCTCTTGTATCTAATTGAAGTGATGAGAAGTCTTTCCACTCCCAAGAACCATCTATAGCAGCAGAGGATGAAGGGATGATATAGTCACTGAGATATGGTCCCCAGGATGAAGTACAAATATGACTGATCTGATTGGGGCCTAAATGTGAATTGATGGTTGGATGTCCATCCCAAGAGTCTTCCCAGAATCTTTCTTCCTTTCCATCTTTGATATTCCAAGATTTGTTATTGTCAATAATATGTCTTGACTTAGCTATGAAGTTCCATATTCTCAAGCCTTTTGGGAACTCTTTGATTCTGACTATATCTTCCTTATTAAAGTTGCCTAAATATTTAGCTCTGAGAATTCTAATCCATTTGAAATCCTGGTTAGACACTATTTTCTAATAAATCTTTGCACCTAGAGCTTGGTTCTACCATAATTGATTTTTAATGCCAGTGCCACCAGAAGATTTCAGTTTACATATTTTATCCCATGAGATTAATGCAAATTTCCTCTTAGTATCTATACCCTGCCAAAAGAATTTCCTAAGTTTCTTCACCATATCCATATATCCCTCTGTGGTAAGTGAAAGGCAAGACATTAGGTATATTGGTATTGCTGATAATGTTTCTTTGATCATGACTAATCTCCCAACCCAAGATAACCATCTGGTTTTCCAATTATCCATCTTCCTGTCCATCTTTTCATTGAGAGGTTTCCAAACTGATGCTGTTATGAGGGATTTGTCAATTGGGATGCCCAGGTATGGACATGGGAGAGAGCCTGATTTACATTCCAAAATTTTTACAATTTTCTGTTGGATTTTTTTTTTTGTGTGGAATAAGAAGACCACTAATTTATCTTTATTGACTAGTTGCCCTGAAGCTTGTCCATAGTGATCTAGTATCTTGGAAATCTTCTTAGCTTCCTGGATACTCCCCTGACCCATGAGAATAATGTCATCTGCAAATTGTTGATGAGTAACTGTTTGAATGGATGAGGATATTGTAATGCCATTGATTAGGTTTTGATCCTCCATACTGATCATACTTCTCCCTAATGCCTCAGCCATAATTATGTATAAAAATTGCGATAATGGATCTCCTTGTCTGATGCCATTAGAGCCTTCAAAGAAGCCTTGTGGTGATCCATTCACCAAGACAGAGAATTTAGGAGTTGAAATACAATAAAATATCAAATTGATCCATGCTTTGGAAAACTCAAATCGCTCCATACATTTAATCAAGAATCTCCAATTGACCTTGTCATAGGCTTTCTTGATATCCAATTTTATAATCATGCTAGATTGCTTATTATGCTGGATAGAATGTATCACTTCTTGGGCTATGATTATCCCATCTAGAATTGATCTACCCAGGACAAAACTGGTTTGTTCCTCCCCAATTAGTTTAACTAAGACCTTTTTTAGTCTATTTGCTAGAGCTTTAGAGAGAGTTTTGTAAATTGTGTTACAGAGAGCTACTCGTCTGAATTCATCCAAATTAATGACTTGTTCTTTTTTAGGTATTAACACTATGAAAGTATTGTTGATTTCAGTTAGAAATCTACCTGAAGCTCTTGTGGCCTCCAAAGCATCAGTGAGGTCTTTGCCCAAAATGCTCCAGCAATGAAGGAAGAAGCTTGGAGGAAAGCCATCCAGTCCTGGAGCTTTGTCTGGAGCCATTTGGGATATAGTATGCCAGATTTCTTCTTCTTGAAAGGGTCTGGATAGCATCTGATTATCTGCATTAGTAATGATATTTGGGATGTTTTCCAATAACCCTTGTTGAATCCTCAAGGGAGATGAGATAGAACAATTGAGAAGCTGAGAGTGATATCTGGTGATTTCTTTGATGATCTCCTTCTGATCCTCCAATATAGAGCCAGCAGCATCCTTGAGTTGAGAAATCCTATTAATGCCTCTCCTCTATTTTGTACTTAAGTGAAAAAAATTTGTATTCTTGTCTCCTTTAGTTAGCCAAGACTCTCTAGATTTTTGTTTTCAGTATATTTCTTCTTTAGCTAGGATATCTTCCCAATCCCTTAAGAGAGATTTTTCTTCTAAGTAACTGTCATGGTCCAATCCCGATTGCATTATTTTTAGATTCAGATTCACCAATTTTTGTTCAATCTCCAATTTTGATGCAAAGATGTTAAAATGAGTTCTATTCCATATGATAAGGTTTTGCTTGATGTATTTCAGTTTGGAGACAAAGCAGAATAACTTAGAACCTTCAACTTTGAAATCCTTCCACCATTCATCTATGAGCTCCAAGAAACTCTCCTCTTTAAGCTACATATTTTCAAATTTAAAAGGACATCCCAAGGGTCTGCTGGCCTTGAGAATGTTAAGCTGAATAGGGAAGTGATCAGATCCTAAAATTGGAGTGATAGAGGCTTTTAAGTCAAAAGGGAATTCTGTAAGGTCTCCTTTAAATAGAAAATGATCTAGTTTTTCTGAGATGTTGCATATGCCCATTCTTCGGTTAGACCATGTGAAGGAGCCATTTTGCAGCTCCACCTCCATAAGACTCTCTTTTTGTAACCACTCCCTGAAATCATTATGTGATTGAGAGGTTCTTAGAGATCCCCCTAATTTATCTGATGCATGAACTATAGCATTGAAATCACCCCCCACTATAAAGTTGTCCTGTGGCCATTGAGCAAAGCAATTAGATATTTCTGTCCATAATTCTGCCTTCTTCTTGTGTGAGATGGGGCCATATACATTCATTGTATGAATATTTAAATTGGATTTGGTGCTGATTAGGTTCCTAGCTATCCAATTTGGTCCATGATCCATTGGAATGATAGAAGAAAACTTGGGATTCCATAGAACCGATAAGCCACCTGAGGATCCTATTGTATCTACACTATGAACCTTCCAATCTCCTAAATTCTTGGCAAAGATTTCCAATTGCTCTTTATCCATCTTTGTTTCCTGTAGTAGAACTAATTCTACTTTAGATGTTATGATACAACATTTGACCAAACGCTATTTGTTAGGGGCATTGAGGCCCCTAATATTCCAAGAGATGATTCTCATTGCAACTTGGGAAGGAACTTCCCCTTCCCTACATTAATGTATGATATTATTTTGGTTTGATCTGATTCCTCACCAACTTCCTTCCTGAGTGATGCATTAGATTTCCTTCCTCTCCCCTACTTTTTGATCTTTCCACAATCCATGTGACAACCTAGAATAGATTGCACTAGTCCTAGGCTGTTGCGTTTTGGTGAAAAATCTTGTCGGTGATCCTCCTTTGATTCTTCTTGAGTGAGCATTGAGATGTCTATTAGTCTTTCTTCATCCTCAATAAAATCCTCATCTAGAAGCCTTTCCACATATGCTAACTTCTGAGTATCCCCAGTTGGTTGTTCTAATGTTGTATCACCAAAAAGATCATAAACTGCCTGAAGTTTTGGGGAGATCTGTGTTTCCTCATACTCTTGAGAAAGTACACCTCTGTCCGATTGTAGATTATTAATTTTGAGGTGATCCATATTTGCTTCTAATGGTTTGAGATTAATTAACCCTCCTTTGACCCTAAATGTGGATGAGGTTTTCTCCATTTGAGGGGCTAGCAACTTAGTCATCTCTTTTTGTTCTTTGAGTCTCAGTTTGTAAGATGTTCTCCGTCCTGAGTAAGAAGAAGATGGTGAATCAGGAGTTTGAAGGTTAACCCCTTGAAAGGTTGGTGAAGTAGATGTTGTGGCCGGACTTTTTGTTTTAGTTGAGGCTTTGAGGTCACATAACTTAATCTTAAGAATGTCATCTTCTTCTATTGCTTCTTCTGCATTTAAGTTTTCCTTTTCCAAATCAATTGAGGACGTCAGCTTCTCCAACAGCATCTCCATTGGCTGCAGGGGTCAATCTGAAGATTCCTCCTCGCTCATTACTTGATCTGCTATTTCCTCTATCAAATCCAATTGGACTTCTGATACCCATTGAAGAATGATTTGTTGTAAAGTTAAAGGATTGAACCTGAAAGGCTTTAAGAAAATGGTCTTATGCAAGGGAAAAAGTGAAGATGCTTCGGGAAAACATCGAAAACCTAGAATCAAGGGAGAAATATGAGGCAGCGCTGGGTCCTGAAGACTCTTGAATGGAAGAGTGTCCTGGCAACTATTGGAAGCCTTGTCTGGGTAAGTTATTGCAAGACCATGTTGATGGGGTTGTTTTACAAACCTGTGCATAACCCAACCTAACACTCGGATAAAAAACTCCAAGACCATTGACTCTTCCCAGCTTGAATGGCCTCCTCGAACATTGTGGTTCCGCAACTGTTCTAAAACTTCTGTAACTTCTAAATGTAAGTCTCCGGCCATCTCCATTTCTTGATGGGAAAATGAGAGATTGGTATAAGCTTCTTGATCTCTTGCCAAACCTGAATGGAGCTCCCTGATTATTTTATCCACCTCCATCTCCTGGTGTCTTTTCTCAAATATGGGAAGATTCTCAACCCCTTGGGTAATGAGTTGAATCCAATTGCCTTGTTTTGAAATAATTTTAATTGAAGCAGGGAATTCCCGTTCTAGACTTGCAAGCAAACATATCTTCAGAGAAGCAGAAGAGCAGTCTATGTGATAGTCGAGATAAATTCCTATTTTATTAGCTAGTATATGAATGATCTCTTTTCCTCTGTATTCCATAAGTAAGTTTTGTAGTGTGATCTGATTTACTAGAGCCATAGCTCGAATAAAAAATTCTTGCACAGGTTTATAAACTTTCATAAAAATATTTTCAAAATCTCATTTAAGTATTTATGATTAATAGCTTTTACCTCATCTATAGCTTGGACTGCATTTTGCAGAAGACCGAAGCTTGCTTTGATTTTGTTGTTGTAGAAATTCTCGTAAATATAAGATCATGTACTACTTGCTGCTAAATGGTTAAGAGAGCTTTTGCATCCTTCTTTATTCTTTCATTAAGTTGATCTCATAGTTCTTGTGTCATTTGTACATTTGCAGGTTTTGAATAGTCATTTTAAACTAAATCTCCTAACTATAAAAAGATGAACAATGTTCTTATTTTGATGCTCCGAAACTCATAGTTTTCTCCTTTAAGCAAAGGAATCTGAAGTTGTGACAAAGTCAAAGTAATACTAATAGTTGCCATATTTTAAAAAACAAAAGAACATGAAAGTATTGAGCTTATATATCTTTTACGGAATCCGAATTTGCTAATATTCAGACTTCTTTCTTGACAAACTTTGCTTTCAAAATCCAAAATTTCGCAGAAATCTCTTTCACTTTGTTATACCTTCTCCTTCACACTGCTGCAGGAAAATAAAAATAGACCATAAAATGTATTACGGTGCTACAACTATACCTTTAATAATCTTAATGTGGATTAAGAAAGACAGAAAGATAAAGAGCTTTGCAAAGATTTTATCTATTCTGATTATATTTTCAAATTATTATAATTACCCCTATTTTATAGTCACCGAAGAGTGTTAACAAACTTAGAGTGCACACCAAGTTTAAAATCAGATTGCAGGCTGTGCTAATGCAAATAAGGATGTCTGTCTGCAAAGCGTGGACTCACAATTGGCAGAAAACTCCAGTGAGGCGGTTATGAGAGGTCGGTCCTCCTCCTAAGCATTATCCGTCACTTGATGCCATATCTCTGTTAGTTTTCCATATCTCTGTTAGTTCACGCACCTTCAGCTCACTCTTTATTGTTTCTTAATTACACTCTTTTCTCAACTACATCTTTTTAAAAAAATCATAATAATATTCCTTTTTCTGCAAAAAAATTTTATTGCCATGTGATCTTCGCCATCTTCAGCCATAGACGCGTCAAATTAGAGAAAATACACCCTTGATTTTTACCGTTTTGACAGCTTCAAATTGCCATCTCCCTCAGATTTGAGCGGTGGTGCCATCAAACAAAAGATTGCGGCAAATACTACTCTAGGTGGCAGTTTATCCACCGGAAACACTAGTTGGGTGTCGGTTCATCTCTTTTCAACGGCTTGTGATTTCGGTTTCATGAAAATAGTTTCTCCTTGTTCATGTTGGGATTGGAAGGCCAACAGACTTTTGTTTGTTGTGGCCTTGTCTTTTCAGCTGTTCAGTATGAGCTTATAAATAAGACTCTTTTTGTTATTTGTAAACATTATGTTTTAAAGACTAATACAATTCTTCTGTTCTCAGTGTGGACGTAACCACTATTGTGGTGAACCACGATAAATTGTGTATTTTGTATTTATTTGTACTTTGCTTTTTAATTTTGTATTTCTGATTTTATTTTGAATTCGTTAATTCTACAATTGGTATCAGAGCGAGGTTAATCGCTGGTTGAGATTTCAGTTTCAGAATTATGGAAGATATAAGAGTTCAAAATTTTTTTGGGAAGAACTACTGGATATGAAAGATTTAAATGAAGTCTCTGTTAGTTAACAAACAGCTTTCACTGGCACTTGAAGGAAAAACAAAGAAACTCTTAGCCATGTCAGATGAAGATTGGGGAAAGCTTGATGAAATAGCCATGGCAACAAGTTTTCTTGCATTAGGCGATAATGTGTTGTATAATGTTTCAGAAAAAAATATAGCGAAAGATGTATGGGATAAATTGGCTTCAACATATGCACAAGCATCTGCTATGAACAAAGTCTTCATTATGAAGAAGTTATACAAACTTCAGATGAGGGAAGGTGGAGCCGTGACAAATCATCTCAGTGAATTTAACACCTTGATCAGCCAAGTAAATTCAATTGGCATGACACAAGATGATGAGAATAAGGCTGTTCTATTGCTATGTTCTCTTCTGAATACCTGGGATGGACTAGTGATAGCTATAAGCACTTCAGCATCAACTACCAAGAAGATGGTTTTTGATGAAGTTTCAGCCACCTTGCTCTCCGAAGATTTGAGGAGAAAGAATGATGAGTCCTCTTCTAGTAATGCTCTCGCAATGGTGAGCATCGAAAATAGAGGAAGAAGCCAATATAGAGGAAGATTTAATAACAATCGGAGGTCCCAATCTGCAAGAAGATTGCAGTCAAGAGGGAGACAAAATGGTTGTTGGTTTTGTGGGAAGGCTAGGCATGTTAAGAAGAATTGTAGAAAATTCAAGAAGGCACAAGAACAAATATTGGACAGTCAAGCAAACATAACTCATGAAAAGGATCTGGGTATCCTAATTTTATCTACAAGTGATACAAAAGTTGATTCTTGGGTAATTGATTCGGGAGCTTCTTTTCATGCTTCCTCTCTCACAGATGCATTTACAAATTATCAAGAAGGAGAATTCGGAGAGGTATATTTGAGTGATAATAAAGCATATAAAATTATTGGGAAAGGAGATGTTGTCTTGCATCTTGAAGGAGGAGAAAAATTACTTCTCAAAGATGTTAGACATGTTCCTCAATTAAAGAGAAATCTAATTTTTGTCAGCCAATTATAGACTCAAGGATTTAAAATGGAACTCACGGACACATGAAAAATAGTCAAAGGTTCATTGGCTATTGCTAAAGGAGACAATCGGTAGTCTCTATAGTTTGAAACCTATTGATAATGTGGGACCTGCTTTGACACTTGTGGATAGTGATGTTGCGCTTTGGCATCAAAGGCTAGGCCATATGAGCAAGAAAGGCCTTGAGGTAATGTTGAATCATGATCAACTACTGGGTCTCAAATCTGCAAATTTAGAATTTTGTGAGCATTGTCTTTATGGGAAACAAAACTGGGTCAGTTTTTTGAAGGATGAACATGACAAAAGGACAACACCCTTGGAGTTAGTGCATTCGGATGTCTTCGGACCTACGAAGGTAACCTTTTATGGAGGCACACAGTATTTTGTCACGTTTCTTGATGATAGCACTCAAAAGGTACGAGTTTATATGCTTTCTAGAAAATCAAAGGTATTCTCTAAATTTAATGTTTTTAAAGCTCTTGTGGAAAATTAAAGTGGTCATAAAATTAAGTGTTTGAAAATGGATAATGGAGGTGAATTTTGTTCTTTGGAGTTTGATCATTTTTGTGTAGATCATGGTATAAGATGAATTAAGGTTGTTCCTTATTCCCCTCAAGAAAATGGGGCAGCAAAACAGTTAAATAGAACCATTCTTGAGAAAGCATGGTGTATGCTTTCCAATGCCGGTTTGGGCAAAGAATTTTGGGCAAAAGCTTGCAATACATCAGTCTATTTAATAAATAGGACTCCTTCATCTTGTCTAGAGTTTGGCATTCTGGAACAGGAATGGCTGGGAAAAAGGATTTTGTACTCACACATCAAAGTTTTTGGGTGCGAAGCTCATGTACATGTCCCAAAAGAAAGAAGGACAAATATGGATTTGAAATCACAAAAGGGAATATTTGTTGGCTATGGTGAAGATTAGTTTGGGTATAGAATTTGAGATCCGATTGAGAAGAAGATAATTCAGAGCAAAGATGTAGTCTTTTATGAGAAAGCATTTCCAGCTTCTAATATAGAAGAAAAATCAGTGAGTGAATTTTTTCCCTTCTTTATTTTTGATAACAATAACAGGTCTGATAGAGATATGCAGAATAATGTTTCACAAAATATTATTTCTCCTACATCGGTTTTAGTTCCAACTTCTGTATCTTCTTCCTCTTCCAGCATGTGGAGTCAAAGTGATAATCCCACAAGAGATTCTATGTCTGAATTTGAAATAGATGAAGCCATCCAAAATGACTATATGAAAATTCACAGTCACTCTCTTTTTGAAAAATCCTCTGCCTCTCAAAATTAGTTTGTGACTGCTAATTGTCACTCACCTCACCCGCAAGGAATTTCCCCCTTTTCACATGATATTCATGGTGAATCAGCTAGACACCACACGGTGGAATCTACTCAATGTGGTGAATTTTCTCACCACATTACCCACCACAGCCCTCACGACACTCATAAAAGAGGAATAGGCACATGTATTGATAACAGAGGCATGGGCATTGATTCCTACCTGCATCATCCCTCTACACGTTGTCACATGGATGAGGTGGACTCCACCATAGTATATTACTCGCAGACTGCTCCCCTTCAAATGCCTGCAAGCTCTAAAGTAGCTCATGATAATCTCCAGACAACTCAACCTCTCAGCAACCTCCAGCAGTCACGAGACTAGACCATCCACCGTAGGGAAATTACTCTTGGCAACCATGATATCAGGAAAGGCATTCACGGTAGGGGTCAGTCAATTCACAACAGGAATGATAGAGCTAAAGCAGATCATGACAATAATGAACTAGCTCTCTATTTTTCCCAGTTCTCTCATGATAGAGAGAGTAATCTGCAAACCAAGGAAATACCTCATAGTAGCAGGGACAATGCCTATGACATTCATGACAGATAGTTTGGAAGCCCTATTCCTTTAACTCCTCACAATCTCGGTGGTTAGTTTGACATTCAACAAGAAAATTGGGATCCTTCACTTGGTGAAAATAGGGATACCTCACACGAATCATTTGGTGTGAGATCAATAGTAGTACCAAATTTAAATCAATTTGGAAAAATTAATACAGGAAATGAAGATAGTCAATTAAAGAGAATCCATTCTCTTGAAATAGATCATCCTGAGTTGAGAAGATCCTCAAGACAAAGGAAAGTTCCAGCAAAATTCTTTGATTATCAGTTATTATTTGCTGAAGAGGTAGAGCCAGAACTATTAATTTCTGAGAAAATTGAACCTGTAAATTATAAAGAGGCATGTATAAGCAGTGACAAGAACAATTGGTTTGTTGCTATGATAGATGAAATGAGTTCGCTTGAAGTAAACGACACCTGGGATTTGGTCTCTCTTCCACCAAATCGAAAACCACTCAAGAACAAGTGGGTCTATAAATTGAAAGACAAAGGAGGTCAAAAATAGTTCAAAGCTCGTTTGGTAGTAAAAGGATATGCTCAAAAATAGGGGATTGATCTCACTGAAATATTCTCTCTGGTTGTGAAGATGACATCCATCTAAACAGTATTGGGATTAGCAGGCATTTGGGATCTTGAGTTGGAGCAGTTAGATGTTAAAACAACATTTTTACCTGGAGACATAAATGAGGAGTTGTATATGCATCAGCCTGAAGGTTTTGTGAAAAAAGCATAGGAACATCTCTATTGCCGCCTGAAGGGTAGTTTGTATGGGCTAAAGCAAGCCCCGAGATAGTGGTATGTCAAGTTTGACTCCTTCATGCTTGAACATAATTTTTTCAAATGTGAATCTGATCCATGCATTTACTACAAGACACTCCCAAATGGTGAATTTGTCATTCTTCTTCTCTATGTTGACGACATGTTCGTAGTGGGCACAAGCTCTAAAATTGTTAGTGAGCTGAAAACTAAATTGGCAAGCACATTTGCTATGAAGGAATTAGGAGCAGCCAAGAAGATTCTTGGTATGACTATCACCCAGGATAGGAAGAAGAAAGTAATTACATTGTCACAAAGAGAATACATTGACAAAGTAATTTAGAGATTTGGTATGGCTGATGCGCATAGTGTTTCTACTCCACTTGCTTCGCATTTTAAGTTATCAGAAAATTTGTGTCCACAAACACAAGAGGACAAGGAATATATGGAGAACATTCCTTACAAATTTGTAGTTGGTAGCATTATGTATGCTATGGTTTCAACACATCCTGACATTTCTCATGCGATGGGAGTTGTGAGTAGATTCATGAGCAATCCTAGGAAGACTCACTGGGAGGCCGTCAAATGGATATTAAGATATCTTAAAGGCACTTTAGATTTGGTCTTATGTTTTTGTAACAATAATGAATAGTTACGGGGATTCATAGATTCAAATCTTGCCAGAGATTTTGAGAAGCGTATATCTACTACCGGTTACACATTCATGTTTGCTGGAGCTTCTATTAGTTGGGCCTCAAGGCTGCAACATTCTATTGCTCTTTCTTCCACTGAAGCTGAGTTTTTGGGGCTTTCCAAAGGGGCTTTGAAAATGATCTGGGTGTAGCGATTACTTGGTGAAATGAAGTATCAACAAAATGATTATGTTCTATTTAGTGATAGTCATAGTGCCATCTTTATGGCTCATAATTATACCTCTCATTGAAGTTGAAAACACATTGACATCCATGCTAACTTTGTTCGGCACATGGTTGAAGAGGGCAGGTTGAATGTTGAAAAGATTGATACTAAGATCAATCCACCATATATATTCACAAAAGTTGTAACCAAAGAGAATTTCGAATGTGCAAGAACTTCTCTTGGACTTTTTAAGCTGAAGTAGGTCAGCATGTAGAGCAGGGGAATGCCTGATCAGCTGAATTATCTGTTGACTTCCGGTGGGAGATTGTTGGGATTGGAAGGCCAATAGACTTTTGTCTGTTGTGGCCTTGCCCTTTCAGATGCTCAGTATGAGCTTATAAATAAGACTCTTCTTGTCATTTGTAAACATTTTATTTTAGAGATTAATACAATTCTTCTACTCTCAGTGTGGATGTAGTCACTATTGTGGTGAACCATGATAAATTGTGTGTTCTACGTTTATTTGTACTCTTCTCTTTAATTCTATTTTGGTTTTATTTTGAATTCGTTAATTCTACAGTTTGACTGCACTCTCCTTCTAGCTGCTTCACTAAGGAGGGGCTTTCAGATCTATTTTTATAGAAAATTCTTACTGTATTAATTGAACATAAAAGTAGCACTGCAGATTTAAATGGGTGAAAGAAAAAGGTAGAGACTAGAAATTGTGGCACTAACTTAGATATTTTTCTGTCATTTGTCAATCATATGAACTTTACAATTTTATTAATTAATATTTTTACATTTTTATTTATTTACTATGTAAATTGAATATGGCAAATCTCATAAATTGTAGACCTTAAACTTTTTAAACATGAACTCTACTACACAATTCACAAAACTTCACACCTTACAAAAACATAAAAAATCTACACCCACGAACCTTTTAAATAACCCCTTAACCAGTGTCTATGCAACCATCAACATGAGAGCTTTCCCTAAAATTATCCTCTCCTAAAATTTTAATATCGTCAGATTTGCTCTGATATCACTTGTATTGGACAGAGGCATACTCACTAAAAAATGAATCCAATGGGCTGCTTTTTCTTCCTTGTGTGAAAACATTGACATGTGACTCTTTTATAGAGGACTTTTTTTATAAAAAAATTTTCTAGAAAAGATAAACTTGGAAAGTAAACACAGAAAATTAAATTTAGAACTTTCCAAAATGCCAACAATTTTGTATTGTTTAAAACATGAAAGGCAAAATGTATTTTAAACCCAAATCACCTTTTAAGGAAACTTAATATAAATAATGTCCTCCAGACTTCCGGTACAGATGTCGTGCTAGTCTACAATACAAACTTTCAAAAGTTGTTTCTCTAGGGACTGCAATCTATCTGATATGGCTTTACATTTTATGGGTAGTCCTTGTTGGGATTGGAAGGCCAATAGACTTTTGTCTGTTGTGCCTTGTCTTTTCAGCTGCTTAGTTTGAGCTTATAAATAAGACTCTTTGTGGTCATTTGTAAACATTCTGATTTGAGGTCAATACAATTCTTCTGCTCTCGGTGTGGACGTAGCCACTATTGTGGTGAACCACAATAAATAGCGTGTTCTCTATTTATTTACAATCTGCGCTTTTATTCTGTAATTTTTGGTTTAAATTCAAATTCTTTAAATCTACAATTGGTATCAGAGTGAGGTTAAATCACTGGTTGAAGATTTCGGTTTCAAAATTTGAAGAAGTAAGAGTACATAAATTTTCTAGGAAGAACTATGGAATATGGAATATTCAAATGAAATCTTTGTTAGTCAACAAAGAGCTTTCACTGGCACTTGAAGGAAAAGCAAAGAAACCCATAGCCATGTTGGATGAAGATTGGGGAAAGCTTGATGAGAAAGCCATGGTGACAATCTTTCTCGCATTAGGTGATAATGTGTTGTATAATGTTTCAGACAAAAATACAGCCAAAGACATATGGGATAAATTGGCTTCTACATATGCACAAGCATCCACTGTGAACAAAGTCTTCATCATGAAGAAGTTATATAAACTTAAGATGAGGGAAGGTGAAGTCATGATAAATCACTTCAACGAACTCAACACCTTGATAAGCCAAGCAAATTCAGTTGGAATGACACAAGATGATGAGAATAAGGCTGTTCTATTGCTATGTTCTCTTCCTAATAGCTGGGATGGACTTGTGACAGCCGTCAGCACTTCAACATCAACTACTAGGAAGCTAGTTTTTCATGAAGTTTCAGCCACCCTGCTCTCTGAAGATTTGAGGAGAAAGAATGATGAGTCCTCATTCGATAATGCTCTCATAGTGGTGAGCATCGAAAATAGAGGAAGAAGCCAATATAGAGGCAGATTTAATAACAATTGGAGGTCCCAATCTACAAGAAGATCACAGTCAAGAGGGAGACAAAATGGTTGTTGGTTTTGTGGGAAGGATGGGCATGTTAAAAAGGATTACAAAAAATATAAGAAGGCACAAGAACAAGTATTGGATAGCCAAGCAAACACAGTTTTTGAAAAGGATCTGGGCATCCTAATTTTGTCAACAAGTGATACAAAATCTGATTTGTGGGTAATTGATTCAGAAGCATCCTTTCATGCTTCCTCTCTCATGGATGCATTTACAAATTATCAAGATGGTGAATTCAGAGAGGTATATTTGGGTGATAATAAAGCATGTAAAATTGTTGGGAAAGGAGATGTTGTCTTGCATCTTGAAGGAGGAGAAAAATTACTTCTCAAAGATGTTAGACATGTTCCTCAATTAAAGAGGAATCTAATTTTTGTCAGCCAATTATACACCCAAGGATTTAAAATTGAACTCATGGATACATGGAAAATAGTCAAAGGTTCATTGGCTATTTCTAAAGGAGACAAAACTAGAAGTCTCTATATTTTGAAACCTATTGATAAGGTGGGAGTTGCTTTGACACTTGTGGACAGTGATGCTGCACTTTGGCATCAAAGGCTAGGCCATATGAGCAAGAAATGCCTTGAGGTAATGTTGAATCATGATCAATTATCAGGTCTCAAATCTGCAAATTTAGAATTTTGTGAGCATTGTCTTCATGGGAAACAAAAGTGGGTTAGTTTGTTGAAGGATGGACATGACAAAAGGACTACACCTTTCAAGTTAGTGCATTCAGATGTCTTTGGGCCTATGGAGGTAACCTCTTATGGAGGCACACAATACTTTCTCACCTTTCTTGATGATAGAACCCGAAAGGTATGGGTTTTTATGCTTTCTAGAAAATCAGAGGTATTCTCTAAATTAAAAAATTTTTAAGCTCTTGTGGAAAATTAGAGTGGTCATAAAATTAAGTGTTTAAAAATAGATAATGAAGGTGAATTCTATTCATTGGAGTTTGATCATTTTTGTGCAGATCATGGTATAAGATGAATTAAGGTTGTTCCTTATTCGCCTCAAGAAAATGGGGCAGCAGAATGGTTAAATAGAACCATTCTTGAGAAAGCACAATGTATGCTTTCAAATGCTGGTTTGGGCAAAGAATTTTGGGCAGAAGCATGTAATACAACAATCTATTTAATCAATAGGACTCCTTCATCTCATCTAGAGTTTGGCATTCCGGAAGAGTAATGGCTGGGAAAAAGGATTTCGTACTCACACATCAAAGTTTTTGGGTACGAAGCTCATGTACATGTTTCAAAAGAATGAAGGACAAAATTGGATTTCAAATCACAAAAGGGCATATTCGTTGGCTATGGCGAAGATCAGTTTGGTTACAGATTTTGGGATCTATTTGAAGAGTGAATCATTCACAGTCTTGATGTCATTTTTAATGAGCACAAATTTCCAAGTCTTGGAGACATTGATAAGTCTGAAAAGGATTACATTTCCTTCAGAATACCTTCAAGTGGTATTGATTCTACTCAATAGGGAAGAAGTTCCCTTCAGGCGACTCCAACTTCTATTCTAATTCCTCCTTCTCAATCCTCATCAAGTGAGGATGATTACTCACATAATCTGCTCGATGAAGAATAGAGAAATTTGACTGATGACAGTCAAAGTTTTTTTGAAAACAGGGGAGAGCCCATGCTCTTCCCCTCCACTCCTCATAATAGTTCCTACCATAGTCCTCTCAGAAACCATGGAGTCACTTATAGCAGAGAGCAAGTTCCATACAGGAAAGAAGATTATTATGGCACACCAAATGTTCTCAGCAAAGAGAATCCCTTTGACAGGTCTAGACACCATGCGGTAGAAATTACTCAATGTGGTGAATTCTCTCACCATATTACCCACCCTTGCACTCACAGTTTTGATGATAGAGAAGATAGTTATGGCAAGGGAGAAGACACTCACAGTAGAGGAGAAGACAATCATGACATGTTTGAAAGTCATGGCAAGTTTGAAATGACTCATGATAGTCAACATTCTCCTCACTCGCAAGACATTCCTCCCTTTTGACGCGACACTCATGACAGGAGCTTTGGTGATCCTATACAAAACATTCCACGCACTCATGTTCCAATACATGGTTCTGTAGTGCCTAACCCGCACACTGCTTCCCTTTGCACTTTTGAGTCTCCCTTGTAGACTACTACTCTACATAGCACCTCCCGGGCAGAGAGATCTCATGCCAGTCATGCTCATGAAGATCACTCTCTTAGTCATTCAAATGATAGTGAAGACCACTCTCAACATAAGGGTATGAAACAGTCCACTTTTGGGGACCAGCATGGACACATTATGGAGGAAACAATAAGCACATCTCTTGGCAGAGATAATGTTCATCAAAAAGGAGTTTTAATAGGACAAGCATACCGAAATAATTTGGGTATATAGAGGACATGCTCCTTTCCCATTTCCAAGGGTAGTCCTCATGAATTACTCGCCGAATCAAATACCAACATAATAGATCCTTCACTTGGAGAAAATAATGATAATCAATTGTAGAGAATTCATTCTTGTGAACCAAATCATCCTGAATTAAGAAGATCCTCACGAAAAAGGAAAGTTCCTTCAAAATTCTCTGATTATCAGCTATTATTTGTTGAAGAGGTAGAGCCAGAGCTATTAATTTCTGAGCAAATTGAACCTACAAACTTTAAAGAGGCATGTATAAGCAATGAGAAAAATATTTGGTTTGTTTCTATGACAAATGAAATTAGTTCTCTTAAAGCAAACGACACCTGGGATTTGGTTGCTCTTCCACCAAATCGAAAACCACTCAAGAACAAGTGGGTCTATAAATTGAAAGATGAAGGAGGAGGTCACAAATGGTTCAAAGCTCAGTTGGTAGTAAAAGGATATGCTCAGAAATAGGAGATTGATTTCACTGAAATATTCTCTCTGGTTGTGAAGCTGACATCCATCCAAACAGTATTGGGATTAGCAACCATTTGGGATCTCAAATTGGAACAGTTAGATGTTAAGAAAGCATTTTTACATGCAGACATAAATGAGGAGTTGTATATGCATTAGCCTGAAGGTTTTGTGAAAAAGGGACAGGAACATCTCTTTTTCCAGTTGAAGCATAGTTTCTATGGGCTCAAGCAAGCCCCGATACAGTGGAATGTCAAGTTTGACTCCTTCATGCTTGAACATTATTTTTTTAGATGTGAATTTGATCTGTGCATTTACTACAAGACACTCTTGAATGGTGAATTTGTTATTCTTCTTCTCTATGTTGATGACATGTTAGTAGCGGGGACAAGCTCTAAAATTGTTAGTGAGCTGAAAACCAAATTGGCAAGCACATTTGCTATGAAAGATTTAGGGGCAGCCAAGAAGATTCTTGGTATGACCATCACCCGGGATAGGAAGAAGAAAGTAATTACATTGTCACAAAAAGAATACATTGACAAAGTAATTCAGAGATTTGGTATGGCTGATGCGCATAGTGTTTCTACTCCACTTGCTTCACATTTTTAGTTATCAGCACATTTGTGTCCACAAACACAAGAGGACAAGGAATATATGGAGGACATTCCTTACAAATCTGCAGTTGGTAGCATTATGTGTGCTATGGTTTTGACACGTCCCGACATTGCTCATGCGGTGGGAGTTGTGAGTAGATTCATGAGCAATCCCGGAAGACTCATTGGGAGGATGTCAAATGGATATTAATATACCTTAAACGCACTTCAGATTTGGTATTATGTTTTTCTAGCAACAATGAACAGTTACGGGGATTCACGAATTCAGATCTTGCTGAAGATTTGGATAAGCGTAGATCTACTACCGGTTACACATTCATGTTTGGTGGAGCTGCTATCAGTTGGGCCTCAAGGTTGCAACATTCTATTGCTCTTTCTTCCGTTGAAGCTGAGTATTTGGCGCTTTCTGAAGGTGCTCAGGAAATGATCTGGTTGTAGCAATTACTTGGTGAAATAAAGTATAAACAAAATGATTATGTTTTATTCAGTGACAATTGAAGCACCATCTTTATGGCTCATAATCATACCTCTTAGTGACGTTCAAAACACATTGACATCCATGCTCACTTTGTTTGGCACATGGTTGAAGAGGGCAGGTTGAAGGTTGAAAAGATTGATACTAAGATCAATCTGGCAGATATATTCACTAAAGTTGTAGCCAAAGAGAAGTTTGAATGTGTAAGAACTTCTCTTGGACTTGTTAAGCTGAAGTAGATCAGCATGTAGAGCAGGGGATTGCTTGATCAGCTGAATCATCCATTGACTTCCGGTGGGAGTTTGTTGGGATGGGAAGGCCAACAGACTTTTGTCTGTTGTGCCTTGTCTTTTTAGCTGCTTAGTTTGAGCTTATAAATAAGACTCTTTATGGTCATTTGTAAACATTCTGATTTGAGATTAATACAATTCTTCTGCTCTTAGTGTGGATGTAGCCACTATTGTGGTGAACCACGATAAATAGCGTGTTCTCTGTTTATTTACAATCTGCTCTTTTATTCTATAATTTCTGGTTTACATTCGAATTCTTTAAATCTACAATCCCATTAGGGTCTTAACAATCACTAGCGATGTATTGCATTATAACTGGAAGACAGTTTCAAAGGAAGATAATAGCTAAAGGTGAGATGAGTTGAGGAGTTAAAAGGGTGAGATCTTATAACAGTTTAAATTTCTATTTTGAAGGAAGAGGAAGTCTTATAAATAATTTTTTAATTATTATTTAAATTTTTTTTAGAAAATTAAAGTTCCTATTTCTAGGCTTGCATATTTCCATCAATTTAGAGATTTTATTTATCATTTATCAAATATCTAAATTATAATTTTATTAAACTTAGAAGTAAATTAATTTTTTTAACATATATTTATCACTACACAGATTATAGAAGACAAAGATAATTGTAAAATTTAAAGGACTAAAAAATTCATATACCATGATACCATAAGCTTTAAAATATTTGTAAAAATATAAAAGACATAATCCCATCAGTTGTCTCCTCACATAACATTTACAAAATGTGGTGCATCTGTGTAATTTATTCCTTGATTGTGACAGCTTCCATTTCTTCTTCACAACAGCAACCTGTCACTGCAAACAATCCTCGCAACCTTTTGCTGTTGTATATAGGAAACCACTAATACATCACACCATTTCAAGTGAACAAATACATATCTCTGAACACAAAATAGTCGAAAGAATTGAGGCAGTAACAAAATGCAGAATTTGCAACGATATACGCTGACAACCTATTTCAAACGATAGTATCAAACTATACACATTACAATATATACATGAGTGGACAAGGGGCGACCCTTGTCTAAAATCATGTCTCCAAATACAAACACGATTACGCAGCTCTTACGAGCTTACTAACACATTTATTGGGAAACCCCTCTTATGGAGCATCGATCTTTGTGGAACTACATCTTTGAGTAATAGTATTACCGATTCTGGTTATCTCTATCCCCCTGCCGATGGGCAGAGTAGTACATTGGGCGCCCAACTTCCTCTTAAATCCCTTCGGAAACGCAAAAGTTGCCTTTCTATCGACTAAATTATGAGCAACCACAACAGCCCGACTAGGGTTTACATTCAAGTGCTTAAATACTCCTCCATAGTCTTCTATCTTGCAGTCAATAACTGCAAAATCTATATTTTTGTAAACGGGAAGTAATTGTTGGGCATCTCCTACAACAAATTCTGTAGTATCTTCCAAGCCCAGTTCCTTTATATTCTCCTTCAGCTCCTTTAAAGTCTCTTCCTTTTGTAAAATGCAGACAAGACGGCCCCCAGTATGGCGAGCAGCATTTGCAAGCCCAACAGTGGAAGCTGCTGTACAAGAACACACTTCTACAATAAACTGTGCATTCATTCCCGCTACCAAAGCTGATATGAATTCGCTGCTCTGGGGTTCACTATTCTCCAACCATGTTGATTTTCTCTCTGTTCTCTGCAAATAAGAAGAAAGTAACGTTAGACTGAGAATTTCTAGGGACGATAAACATTGCGGCTGTATTTTTTTGGTCAAATTTATTGATCTATGTTTAATGAGTAGTGGTTCACAAGAATCTATTTCTTATGAGAATGAATGAAATACTTAGCCCTCATTGCATTTAGTTGATGTTCACAAAGGTGAAGGACCGGTACTTTCTAGGAAGTCACCCATACTAGGACTACTCCAATTCAATCCTGTCCTTCATGGTTAAGAATAAACATTGTGATGCAAAACTATCAGATTTCCACAATCTATATGAATGTTCATCAAATCTTTTGAATTTGATTATATCAAATTTTTTAACCATCATCCAAATCCATAAACTTTGATGAACATTGTGATACAGTTTGCCTCATGCAATATA
This sequence comes from Chamaecyparis obtusa, assembly GCA_027943335.1. Taxonomy (NCBI): domain Eukaryota; kingdom Viridiplantae; phylum Streptophyta; class Pinopsida; order Cupressales; family Cupressaceae; genus Chamaecyparis; species Chamaecyparis obtusa. Next base: position 126,174 of record BSBK01003983.1, read on the forward strand.
GCTCAAAATTCGTTTGGAATTTCGGAACACTGGCCTAATTCTCTTTTGGGTTTTTGTTCTGACAAAAAATGATCTCTTTGTTAGCATATGGTCTAATTTTAAGAGCACCCTGATCAATAATTTACCATATTACATGTCTTCCAAAGAATAAAGTTTAGTTAGGATTATGTATATTCAGTTGAAAGGATAAAGATAACTTACCAGTTTAATTGTATCAACATAAGCACTGATTGCACTCTCTGGATTCCAGCCCATCAAGAGACCTTTTTCCGACATCTCTTCAAACTCTCAAATTGCTCAGTTCTATAGATGCTTCCAATGATAGTCACAATAAGAAACTTCTCAGATGAACGCTTTTGCAAAACATGACCAATATACATTTGATACAGAGGTTGCAGATACTTAAAGAAAATATGAGAGGATTAGGTAGCAGAGAGATGAATGCTTATGGCATGCAAGACCTATTCAGACTTTTCGCTCTAGTTGAAAATGACATGAAGCATTATAGAATGGCATGTAGAAAAGAACTGTTACCTAGAATTCATAAAGAAATATGATGAAGAGATAAGCTCAAAACTTTTTTATTCTTTATCCGACGTGTTAAAGGTTTTCAGCCATCCAACCCTAAATAAACCAGAAGAATGAGAAAAAGAATAGAATAAATTTATCTGTGATTACGACTGATTCGCAGACATGAATTTGTTCGAAGAATCTAATGATTATGTTATACGAAACGGAATATTTGGTAGATGTTAGTTTTGTTTTGTGTTTTTTTGTGGTACTGGTTTAATGGCCAGCTATTTCGAAAGGTGAGCTTCGATTTTTAATAGAAAGAAAATTGGAGTCGACCATATATTTTTAATAAATTTTCACGAATATTTCTATTTTTATTAGGTATATTATAAATCATGTCATGCAATTCCTCATGATTCTAGGAATTGAGTTGATCTGAGTTATTTATAAATGATTTGAAAATATTAGATTCGTAAAAAATTATGATTCTAAATTTAATTGAAAAGTGATATTTATTATAATATATAAAAGTAGATTTTATATAAAAATTAAAATGATTTATATTTTTAAAATTTTAAAATTCTTACATTTTTATCTATACATATTGAAGAGAATTAAAAGTACATGTATATGAAACCATATTCTTAAAGGCTATATGAGACTAAGACCATAATTAGAGATTTATATAAAAGCTAGTTGTCAATACATTAGTGGTAGGAGGGTCTAGAACATCTAGTTTGTCTCACACATCAATGGGGTTTGGGATTACTAGGAGAGCATCCAAGCCATCATCATTTTTATGTTTATCTTTTTAATCATAAACTAGAAAAAGTATGTTAAAATAAAATTAAACAAAACTTCAACCAAAAGGCTACTTGTGAAAGGAAGAGTCCTGCTAAATAGGCTTTACCCCAATTTGATGTCCATTGTCTCCTCTACCAACGAAGCAAGAAGCCTTTGATAAAATAAAAATAGTTACCATCATGAAAATACTTCAATCTCAATGTCTTTTTGCAAGGAGGTGAGTGATCCCAACAAGAGGAGGTAGATGGTTGGACATTTCCATTGCCCAAAAAGTGTTCCCTTAGTGGTTGTGTAAAACCTAAAGGTGAGTCACTTCAAAGGAAAATTGTTAAGTTTCCATCTTGAGATGTAAACACACTAAAGCAAGAACTAGCTTTAGGGAAAAGGTGAACATCCTTCTCTTGATTATTATGTTTTAAAAAACTTAGAATTTCTATCTTTTAATTCTTGACCTTGAAAACATACCATGTGTACTGTCGTAGATTGTGCACACTTCTTACGTGTTTCCAATTCCACACTTTTTAGTGTTGATTTTAGTGTGTGTTCATTATTTTATACATTATAGGACTTTTGAAATGCATTAAAATTAATGTGGGATATTAACTATAAGTGTGTCCCCTTTAATTATTTCATTCAAACATTATTTTTCATTTACACGTTTCTCCCATTTACATGTTTTTGCTTATTACACTGTAATTTTGTGCACCTTCTTGGAATCTTCATATCAAAATTGAGTGCTACGTAAAATTGAAACATTTTTTGCCTTGTCAAGGGTGACTTGGGATGAGTGAGTCATTAATTTTGTGACCCACTCATTGGGATCCACCCCTGACACACTAACTTTGGATCAAATTGGAGTTGGATATCAATATTAAGGTTTTGAATGAGATTTTAAATCCTTAGTCAGTCTCCTTCAAGATTTGGGCCCTCAAATCACTTAGTGAGGTATACAAGCAATGCCACCTATCCCATTTTGGGTAATCAATCAAGAGATCATCAAGTCCCTAAAGAAGCATTCAAGCAATCCAACATTCAATAGCAATCAAGAATTCAAAAAATTCATCTCTTCATGGTGGAAAGCATAACAATGATTATGCAACATATTTTTTATGGCATCCTTTTAGATCTTTATGGAGTCATGCTATTTTATCAAGACTTTTGATCTCATTTCAAGAATCATTTACATTGTCAACGTATAAGACACTTATAAATCCTCTCCTACTAACATCACACTTACTTTCCTTTCATGCAATTTTATTTTAATTTTAAGGTTAATTCCTAAATAGGGATTTCACTTAGGTAAACCCGCTTCTCCCAATAATAAACTTGTTTTCTATGTGCATGTGATAAGTAGCAGAGAATTGGATTTGGATGTGGGAATCCGTAACAATCTATTTCTAATCTTGGGTTTCTTCATCCATTTTAGGTAGAAGAAGGGTGACTCAAGCATATAGGAGAAAGGCTAGTCATATATCAATATCAAAGTTGACTTTGACATCGGCTCAAGATAGTCTATATATTTTCTCCTTAGATCTAGTTCCAAAAATTGGGTATTCAATCTGTTACTTCCTCTAGACCTTAGAAACCCCTCTTTTCTCTTTAATTTACTTCTACATCTTACCTCTCCCCCATTCCATGTTCCACATAGAGTGAGGAGAACCCTTTAAATTAATTTAATGGTTGATTCATCTTAAGCCTAGTGGGTTATTCTCCTTCCTAGGGTATTGATTGGAAAATATGAAAAAGGTTCCTAGTTTGTTTGTCTATTCTAGTGTACCATGCACCAACCATATTTTTCTTTCATTATATTTTAGTCAACCTAACTCATAATATTTCCATTTTGATTTAGTGTGTAGATCTGATTTGTATGTATTGCATTATTCTATTTTATGCAGTTAGTTCTAATTTTTAGCCATGTTTTTGCATGCATTGGTAAAAAGACATAAAAATTATACTTTTTCATCTCTTATTTTAATATTTTGGCATATACTTTTATTTTTAAAAAAATTTAAAAAAGAAAAACTTTCATTTCCTTTTCAATTAGACTAGGTTCATAATGCATATATCAAGTAAAGGTGATTTTGGTTTAGTATCCCTTCTATCACTTTATCCCTCTCCTAAGGACCCTCATATCCATGAGGAATTATTGGTGCAATAATATATCACTTATTTACATGATCTCCTATTTAGCATGAGCCATTGGAGGATGGCGTTGATTATTCTTTAGATATGTACCTCCCCCATGAGGAAACCTTAGTGAAAGAGGATGATATTATGGTAGAGGAGATTGATATGGTTTTTGATTCCCCCAAGAACAGTTTGCATTTGTTACATGACACATCTCCCATAGGTGAAGCATTAATGAATGATATTGTGTACCTCTCCAAGGGTATCTTTTTTCAATTAGGACAACATTTATGCTCCTATTAATGATCTTTCCAATAATGAGTGAATTCTTCTCCTCCTTCCCAAATAAAAAGTGGAGCTATACACATAGTTCCTTAGCATTTCCTTCACCTATAATTTTGCTTCCCACCATGCGATATTAGTAGCTTACTTCATTGGGGGCTCTTTGTTTTGCACTGTGCTATGATTCACATTCTAATATTCTCTTGTGAGAAACATAATAGGTCCCTTCCCTTTCCACTTCAGGGGAGAATTTTCTCTTTCCTTGTCCTTACACAGGACTCAGTATATCTTTATTGATTTGTATCTCTTATGAAGTGATGTCCTTCCTTGTATGGACTTGTTTTGTTTTATTTTACACAAGGATTTTCATTTTTATTTACAAGATCTCTTCCTTGATTGGGAGTGTTTGTCTATTATAATTAATCTTGTACTTAGATTACATGATGTGTTATCCTTTCCCTTTCCTTTAACCTTTGGGGGAAGGGGTTTCTTTCCAAAAAAATTCTAAGGATCCACTTTACTTGGTAGAGTGACATTAGTTTATTATGTGATATTTTCTTAAATGGAATTGATTGTCTTGATTAGGGATTCTCTCTTAATAAATAGGTTTGTATCCTTGATCACAAAATCTTCCTTATTTGTAAAATAATGTTCATTATAAAAAAATTCCTTTAATTGGGGTCTTGAAGTCTTTCATACTTCATCAAAATTGCCTTTTTCTTACCTAGCGATAGGGGGGCTAAAAAGTGAATTCTCCTCCTCCTTCACCTCTTGTTCTTAAAGTGCTATTTTTGTTCAAGAACTTCTCTTGGAGATAGATTTCATTGAAAAAGTATGTCTTGCTCCTAAGGACCCCTTTATAGATGTTGCAAGATATATCTTTACACAATTATTTTTTCGTGGCTTTAGAAAAACTTGTGCCTCCTTTTCTTTGGTTATGTATATATTATTGGCTAAAGAACATCTCATTCAAGTGTTTAAGGTCATTATTACTATTATTATTTTTCTTATGATGTCTTCATAGCCTTATGTTTCCAAATTAATGAGGGGGACAAATATGCGGCCTCCTTGTATATTATATAACTTATTCCTAAATCATTTTGCACCCCTGTGCATTGTTTAGTAGATTTCCTAACGAGACAATTCTTTCCTTGGTGTATCCTTTTATGCCCCTATGTATTATTTTATTCCCTTGTTCATTATTTTATTCCCCTGTGAATCATTTTACCTTTTTCATTATTTTAGGCCTCTGTGCATTATTTTCCTCTGTGCATTATTTTTTTCCTCTATGCATTATTCATTGGATTTTCTTTTTATTGAACTCTTTCCTTAGGACAATCCTCTCTTTTGGGATATTTTCTTTTGAAAAACTCTTTACATGCTTAACATTGGATGGGTTAACTAGCATAATGTAGTTTTCTAGACAATCAATTCTATTTTTGCACCAGCCTCTCCTTTGGATAAGTGAAACTAGTAGAAAAAAACTTTCTAGACTATTTCCTACTCTTCCTCCTCTTTTTCTCATGGATCACCTAGCATAATTAAAATTTCTTTCCTATGGAATCCATGACTTCCTTTTTCTCTATTTCATGATATCATAGCTTTTAAAGTTGGTTAGATCATGGAACCTTGTCTTAATATTGGCATTTTTTGTTTCTCTTCCTTTGGGACCACTTGTGGTCTTGCAATAGAATTTTCAGCATTATATTATTGGTTGATACATCTAGTTTAATGAGGTCTCTTCAAATATTTGAGTTCAAGCCTTTAATTTTAGTACTATCCTCTTTGTGTCATGTCTTTTGTCATTTTGTTTTCATTTTTTTGTGCCCTGGCCCATGATTGCATGAGTTAAGATCCTTGGTTGGATTCCATTGAAAAAGTGATGTATTATATCTTTAATTATTTCTGAATATCTCAGCTCTTCTCTATCATATCTCTTTCTTCTACTATGCCATACATGTGAGAGTAGACTTCAATACCCCTAATAAAGTGGGGGCTAAATGTAGTGTCATAAATTGTTCACATTTCTTAAGTTTGTCTAATTATATTCTTATATAGTGTTCATTTTATTTTGTATTCATTCTTCTATAAATTATAGGACCTTTTCCATGTATTTAAGTCCTTTCTCTCTATTTAATTAATGTGCACCCTTAATTATAGGTGTGTTTGCTTCATTATTATTTTTTAAATGTTTCATTTTATGTACTTAGGCCCTATTAATATGTGTGGCCTATTTTACATATTTATTCTTATTACACAACAATTTCACACACATTTATTGAATCACTATATCAAAATTGATCCTTGATTAAAAATTGAGACTTTTTTGCTTGGTCAAGGATCACCTAGGATGAGATGGTCATAAATTTTGTAACCAACTCATCAAGAGTTTCCCCCGACATGCTAACTTTAGTTCAAATTTGAATTGGAGGTTGGTATTCTAGTTTTGAGTAAGATTTCAAATCCTTATTCGATCTCCTTCAACTTTTTATCTATAAAATTTCATATAGAAGTATAAAATAAATGTTAGCTCTCCCATTTTACATAATGAATCAAGATATCATCAAGTCCTTAAGAAAGCATTCAAGAACTCAAGTAATCAAGTATTCAAAGAGCAGTGAGTAATTCAAGCAATTCTTCCCTTCATTGTGTCAAGACTAGAAATCATTATGCAATCATGTCTTTTATGATGATCTTTTAGTTATTTATGGAGTAATACTATTGCATCAACACTTTTTTATCTCATTTCAAGAAGCATTTACATAATATCAAGGTACACTACTCTTATCAAAATGCTTCTACTGACAATATGTTTCCTTTCCTTTCATAAAATTTCAATTAAACTTCAAGGTTAATTCCTAAACATGGGTATGACTAAGGTCAACCCCTTTCTCCCAATAATTTTCTCATTTTTTGTGTGTAGGTGACAAATGGTGGATCTTTGCATCTATATGTCCAGGAAGATGTATTAGTAGGTTTTTTATCTTGGGTTTCTTCATCCATTTTTGGTAGAGCAAGTGACTCTAGTATACAAGGGTGTATCCAATCACTCCTAATTGTCCAAGTCATCCTTGACAAATATTTTGGGCTCATATTTTAGGTACAAGTTATCTTTTTGTTTGATCCTTAGATATGGTTCTAAAATTTATCTATTTGATTTTTTTCTTCCTCTCCATCTTGAAAACCCCTCCTTGATCTCCAATTAACTTTCATATCTTACATCTCTCCATACACATTATGTTGAAAACTGCAATTGAAAAAATTATTGTATTGTCATTGATGTCAAACCTTAATTTGTAAGACTGTTGCTACTTAGGAAAGTACTATATCTATTTAAGTGTTGCTAAGGGGCTAGGCAAGGTTGGTAAGAATAGCACCTAAGGAAAGGTTGAGTTATCTTGATACTACAAAGTGTACTTGACTATGTTGTACAATTATGAGATAATGTATTATTTACCTTAGTAAGACTGAAGACTAAACTGGTAGGCTTGACCGAGCAAAGAATGGAAAAATCATGTTTAAGATGAGTAATGTTAGTGTCGACCGAGTCAGTGTATGCCGAGTAAAATTCTAGTGTCGACCGAACAACAGTTAATTGTCGAGGAAGACAGTGTAAGCCGAGTAAACATTTTTAGTAATGACCAAGCTTTCTACATGAAGACCGAGTAGTTGATCACAATATTGATCGAGCATCAACAATTTTATATTTGAAGAGAATTTAGTTTTGGAGACGACATTGTTGAATTCTTGCATTATGTAAAACATGTTGACTTTATTTATTGATTGTTTGAAAGAATTAAATGCATTGTAAAATGTTTTATTGTAAATCTTTAAGATATTTGAGATGATTCTAGAAAAGGAGCCGAAGAACATGAAGTGGGTAGATTCAATGAATATGACCTAACCCTAAGATCTATGAATGAGATTGAGCGGCATAAGATGAGTTAACCTAATTGAGGAAAGTATAAAGGGAACCTGAGCATTTGGATATGCAAGTGCATGCGTGAAGAGAATGCTGAAAGATCAGAAAATTTTTATTGACTGTTTAAGTAGGAAAGGCTGAAGGAGAACTGTGGTGGTTTCTTGAAGAAAAGTTTCGAGCAGATCAAAGATGGAGATGGAAAAGTTTCAAAGTCAGTAAACCAACATTAGTGTATGAAATCATATCTGATATTTCAAAAGTGAGTTGTATATTTTTCAAATAAATATTGTTGCTACTTTCTAACCATTGTAACAGTCAAAATCCTTTTAACAGGGGTTGACCTAACAGTCATATGTTAAATCCTTTGAACAAGGTTGCATTCTAATGGAGTGTATGTAAGTCCTATGACAAGGCTCACTTTTAACAGGGTGATTGAAATCTTTTAACTAGGTCACACCTGACAGTGTGTATTGTAACCTTTAATAGGGTTGGCTTTTAACTGAGCTCACTTCAGAAGAGTGAAAATAATAGTAGCATGTTACAATGTGGTTTTTTCCACATTGGGTTTCCACTATAAATCCTGGTGTTAATACTTGTGTGAATGTTTTGGTTTGAAAATTTCTATGTTTTACAAGTTAAGTTACAGTTGGGTAGTGAACTGCATTGTTATGTGTTTCTATTATTGAATCAGTGATGACCGAGTTTGTTTTGGTTATTGGATCTGAAAAAGAAAAAGTTTGTAAGTTTGTTGTATACATCAGGACCTTAGAACAACTGATTCACCCCCCCCCCCCCCACCCCCTCTCTGTTGTTCTAAATCATATTAACAATTGGTATCAGAGCTTTATTTCTTATTATTAGTGTTTATAGAAATCAAGTTTAAAGGAGCATGAAGCAAATGATCAGGATGTATACGAAGGAGGTACCAAAGCTGAATAAGGAAAACTTCCATGCATGGGAAAGCTTGATGAAGCTGCATCTGGCCAGTATTGATGACTCTACAAAGTACTACATTGAGAATAGCTATGTCTCACCTGTCGCACCTTTGATTGCCGAGGAAATGAGAGCTAAGAAAAAACATAATCAAGCAATGCTGGAAATTGCATCTACCCTAAGCTATCCAGAATTTGAGGACATTAAGGATTGCACAACTACTAAGGATATGTGGGACACTCTTGCAAGAATCTACGGTGGTGACTTAAATGTACTGAAAGCAAAGGCTAAGAGTCTTAGAGGTAAGTTTGATGAAATGAGAATGCAAGAAGGTGAAAACATTGTACAATATTGTGGTAGAATAAAAGAAGCTGTAATGCTATTAGAGGAGAAAATGGAGCTATTGATGATGAAACTATAATTGGGAAAGTACTAAGAACCCTACGTCCTATATATGCTATTAAGATCTCAGCTATTTAGGAATCTAGATGCGACTCTGCTAATGTGCTTACTTTGGAAAGTTTGGCTGGTAAGCTGACTGCTTTTGAACTCTCTAACTATGATAATTTTGCTATTGGAAGCATTGGTAATGTTGAATCTTCTTTTAAGTCACAACTAGTTCTGAACAAGCCTAAGAAAGAAAAAGAAAGATGCATGAGTGAAAGTGACAGTGACACCTCTAATGAAGAACTGGAAGATCTAGAAGCTCTTATGGCTAGAAGACTAAGAAGGGGAAAAGGAAAGTTTAAAGGTAAACTCCCTATTATATGTTTTGCATGTAATAAAGTTGGTCATATAGCTACTAGATGTCCTGATAGGAAGGGTAAAGATGATGAAAGAAAAAGAAAATACAAAGATAGAAGAGATGATAGAAGCTATTGATGAAAAAAAGACTGCAAAGGAAAAGGTAAGAAATCTTGTTACATTGCTGAAAAAGAAACTAACACTGATGGTGATAATTTTTAAATTGAGGTAGTCTATGTTGCAATGAAAGATGAATCTGATGAGGATGAAAAAATTGCATTGATATCCTATGTGAACAAGAATGATAAATGGATTATTGACAGTGGTTGTTCACAACACATGACTGGTGACATAAATAAGTTTGAGACCTTACATCATTACATAGGTAAAAGTGTAAAATTTGGTAATGATGCACCATGTCCTGTTAGAGGAAAAGGTTTGATTAAATTGACTGATAAGATATCTTGTGAAAATGCATATTGGGTTGAAGGTCTTAATTATAATTTGTTAAGTGTTGCTCAGCTTAACAAAACTAGTTACCGAGTGGAATTTCATCACAAGCAAGCTAAAATATTTGATGCTACTAGAGAACTAATTGGAAGTGGAGATCGGACTAGAGGTAATTTATTCTATCTTGACCTATTTGAAGAAACATGTTTAATTGCACAACTTGATGATATTTAGTTATGGCACAAAAGGCTATCACGTTAACTTTGACAATCCAGTAGAGATAAGTAAAAAGAAAAATGTAAGAGGTCTACCTAGATTGAAGAAACCTGAGAATGTGATGTGCAAGGAATGCCAGTTAGGAAAAATGACAAAGTCAAGTTTTAAGAGCAAATCCTTTACTTCTAAAATTTTTTTAGATTTGGTTCATACTAACCTTTGTGGACCTATGGGTGTACAAAGTTACTGTGGTGCTAGATACTTTATCTTATTTGTTGATGATCATACTAGGATGATGCATGTAATGTTTCTAAAAGAAAAATATGAAGCTTTTCAATTATTTAAGTGGTATTTGGCTAAGGTTGAGAAGGAGATAGGTAGGAACCTGAAATGTCTTAGATCTGACCGAGGTGGATAATTTACATCAAATGAATTTAATCAGGTTTGCAATGATAGAGGAATTAAAAGACAAATGTCTACACCTAGAACACCTCCACAGAATGGTATAGCAAAAAGGAGAAACAAATCTATCTTGGATTGTGCAAGGACATTATTGATTGAAAAGAATGTAGCACAAAAATACTGGAAAGAAGCTATAAGTACTACTGTCTACACTCTTAATTGGTTACAGATCAAGAAATGTACAAATCTGACACCCTATGAATTATGGCATGGGCATGCACCGAGTGTTAAATACTTTAGAATCTTTGGAAGTAAGTGCTATATATTAACAGACACTAGGAATGGAAATTTTGATGCTAAGAGTGATGAAGGCATATTCCTAGGATACTCCACAAAAACTAAAGCCTATAAGTGTTTGAACTCTAACACTAACAAAATTTTGGAAAGTGTGAATGTCAAAATTGATGAGTATGGAAAAAGAAATGAAGCTGACAACATAAGAGAACTAGAAGATTATAGATCTTTTATGTACATTGAGGAAGAAGAAGAGGCAAGTAATAGACTTGCACCTGATGTTGAGTCTCAGGTAAGCAATGCTGAGTGACAGACAGACACTTCCAAGCATCAGGTAAAAAGTGCCGAAAGAGAACAAGAACATGCGGAGCTACAAGAAAATGCTACTGAGTATCAGGAAGAGGTTGTTGAGCATTTATAAGTTGAATCTGACAATATTGTTGGGAAACCTAATGAAATAGAGGAGAGAGGAGCTGAAGCTATTTTGGAAAAATATGTAAGAAGATATCACAAGCCTAAACAGATAAATGGAGACAAGAATATTGGAATTCAGACTAGAAGTAAGACTAAAGATCCAACATGCCTACTATGTGAATTTGAACTCAATTCAACTAGAGAGGCATTAGAGAATGAAGACTGGATACAAGCAATGGATGAAGAGATTGACCAGATTGAGAAGAATGATACTTGGTGTAAGGCCAATTTTTTGTCATAGCAAAAATCTTATGAGATTGGCCTCTCCCCTGCAAGTGTTTGTCAAATGTCCTGCCTCATGCTCTTTATTGTTGTCACCTTGCTTTAGTCCAAACTGCATCTCCTAAATCGCAAAACCCAGTAAGATTTTCAAGTCCTAAGGTTCACAGGAAATAAACTGTAAAATCTGCCACAGTGTCGAAAACCCACAGTGTTTTAAAAAATCCATGATGTTTTTGATCTTTTACCGATAACCTACGTTGTTTTTGACCCCTTTGTCATCCAGCTTTGTGCACTTATTTATTGACGTGTCGGAAACTTTATGTGTTTTCAATCCTCTTTCATCGAAAACATTGTCTGTTTTCGACCTCGCACAGTTTTCTGTTTGCCAGCATTTCCTATCTGCATAGGTGCGATCGGTGGTGGGCCCAGGTTTTCAAATGCTTTAAGGTGATTGGTTGTCGAATGATCACATGTCATAGTTTTTTGACATGCGACAATGCGACCAGTTCCTGCCTTGCGTATGGGGCTCGTTAGCGGAAGGGTGGTGTTCCTGCTGGTAATGATGTGGTAGCCTGTGATTGGTTGTCGCATGATAGCATAGCCCAATTTTTGGCTATGCGATCATGCAACCGCTTGCCACGTGTCCTTGGGGCTCGTTGGTGAAAAGGGGTGTGGTCCCAGTGGCAGGTGGTGATGAGGCTTGTCAGGTGGGCCCATTGACTTTTATTGCTGGGGTATGCATTTTGTGCAGTGGGTCCAAGTGCCACATAGTGCTGATGTGCGTGATTTTTATTGGTTGGCAGGTAGTGATGTGGTAGCTTTGGGTTGGTTGTCACATGATCACATAGCCCAATTTTTGGCTATGCGATCATGCGACCGGTTAACACGTGTCCATGGTGGTTGCGGTGACGGTTGCGGTGGTGGTTGTGGTAGTGGTCTGCGGGTTGCCGCATGTTCGCATAGCCCATTTCTGGGCTATGCGATCATGTGATAGGGCACCACGTGTGCTGGGGCCTGTCTGCAATTATTTAGTGGTCCCGTTGGCAGGTGAGGTCGTGGAGATCTTCGGTTGGTCCATGCTGGCAGGATGTTAAGGTTTCAACGCGGGCCCAAGTGGGGGATTTTTGGTGGCAGTGTTAGCGGCAAGGTGAAATGGTTGTCACATGTTCGCATAACTAGTTTCTGGGTTATGCGATCATGCGACCAAGCATAAATTGTTTCCTGTTTCCTGTCGCGGTGAGGTTGTGACTGCGCGATTGTGTGACTAGGGGCAAGCGGTTAAGGAGTATGAAGCCCGTGAGTGCATGGTGACTGTTTATTTTCAAATTTGGATTTGCAGCTGCAGTAGGTACCCAGAATTTATGGTTTTCACGCCATTTCTTTGTGTGGTGGGTGAAGGCTATGCCTTAGCTATCTGTAGCTTGTTGCAACCTATCATGGGTTTCCAAGGCAGCTAATGGTATAAGTAGTTGAATTTTTTACTTTGTCTGGGTTCCTTTCTTCCACAGTTGTGGGGACTGGTTCCATCAATGTTCTTCCTGCAATGTATTTTCCTTCTTCTCTGCATACAGGGTGTTCACTCTGTCCTTTCTGGCTATGGGAATATAATGAAATTGTAACAGATATCTTATGTATGAGATTGCAGCATACTTGTTCTTGTATCAGATTGTCTCCATCTAGGTTTTGACTTATAGATTATAGCATCAAGGGTGTGTACTTTTTTTACTTGCATTTCTAGTGAGTGTCTACAATAGAGTTGTTTTTGCAGAAGCAACTGAGTCTAGGACTGGTGTTCAGATATGTATGGGCTGGGGTATCAAAGATGCATCATGCTTGTCTTCCAATGGATGTTGGTTAATGTATTACTTATTCCTAGGTCTTCCTTTGGATAAGTGATAACATATTTGGGTGCACAGGTGGTTTGGTAATGTATGATTTGGTCAGGGTGAGTGTGTTGTCTTCTTATTTCATAGCTCTATTGTAGTGAAGTATTTGACTCTGCTGCCCATTGGATAAGGCACTGGTCTATGAGAGACTTAAGATGCTTCAGGGGTCCATTCAACCCAACATCAATCATTTAAATGAAATCATTTCCCTTCATGTTGATAGTAGTAGTAGGAGATCCCGTCTATTTTTTAGACTCATTGCATGCAGATCAGGTCATTGCATTAGATTTGGTTTCATTGGGGTACAGGATACCTACAGGGGTCTGAAAACTATTCCACAATAATACATCTGCAAATTTTTTATTCATCAACTCAAGAGGAGTCATGAGTGTGCAAATGAGGCAATACCCGCCTGAGTGATGTGGAGCTCAAAGCAGAAGGAGGATGTTCTTTATCCTCGTCAATTGGCCCTTTTTCCCTTGTCAAACTTTGGAGTGAAGACCAACCAGTTTGTCAATTATAGTGTAAACCTGGCACCATGTGGGAACAAGTTTTAAAGGCAAACAAAATGGTGACTCTACTGGGGAAGAAGTGAGAGACAACAAGCTTCCGTGCTTGGCTAGATCATCCCAGGGTCCTGGTTGAAGTTACAGAGTCAAATAGAAAAAATACATTAGTGAAATCTTCTCACTGTGTGCTGGGTGGCGACTCTGAGTTCTCTGTTTGATCAGTGCAGTTCCTGATAAATAGTGTGGCCTGATGAAGTTTTGGTTGGTTGGAAGAGATACAAATTAGTGCAAAATTTTCCTCTTCAAGGAGGTGGCGACTCTATACTATAAGAACCTGATGGAGCTATAGGGTGAGCTCTAGATCTGCCCTGCCCTCCAACTAGCATGTTGATTTTTACTGTAGAACTTCCAGGTATGATATTTTCAATGATAAGAAATGTTTCCTTATGAGGTGATCTGAGCACTAAGAGAAGGAAAATGGTGTGATAAAGAGGTTAGCATGCTTCAATGAATAAGAGTTGTAGTTCTACAAATTTTTGGTGAAGCATGAACATGGGTAGTGAAAACTCCATTTTCATTCTTTAGCCCATGGGTGTTAACATATGTTTGTAGTAGAAATGGTTATGTTTTGGTCTAGTTGGTGGTTTTCTCTCCCAGAGATATGAATTCTTGCATAGGCACAAGTTACCCATCATCCCCAACTTGAGCCACTGTTAGGCCAATTTTCTATCATAGCAAAAATCTTATGAGATTTGCCTCTCCCCTGCAAGTGTTTGTCAAATGTCCTACCTCATGCTCTTTATTGTTGTCACCTTGCTTCAGTCCAAATTGCATCTCCTAAATCACAAAACCCAGTAAGATTTTCAAGTCCTAAGGTTCGTAGGAAATAAACTGTAAAATCTGCCACAGTGTCGAAAATCCACAGTGTTTTAAAAAATCCATGATGTTTTTGATCTTTTACCGATAACCTAAGTTGTTTTCAACCCCTTTGTCTTCCAGCTTTGTGCGCTTATCTATTGACGTGTAGGAAACTTTGTGTGTTTTCGATCCTCTTTCATTGAAAACATTGTGTGTTTTTGACCTCGCACAGTTTCCTATTTGCTAGCATTTCCTATCTGCGCAGGTGCGATCAGTGGTGGGCCCGGGTTTGCAAATGCTTTAAGGTGATTGGTTGTCGCATGATTGCATGTTAGAGTTTTCTAACATGCGACCATGTGACCAATTCTTGCCTTGCGTGTGGGGCCCATTGGTGGAAGGGCTGTGTTCCTACTGGTGATGATATGGCAACCTATTATTGGCTGTCGCATGATTGCATAGCCCAATTTTTTGCTATACAATCATGCGACCGCTTGCCACGTGTCCTTGGGGCCCGTTGGCAGAAAGGGATGTGGACCCGGTGGTAGGTGGTTATGAGGCTTGTCAGGTGGGCCCGTTGACTTTTGTTGCGGGGGTATGCATTTTGTGTGGTGGGTCCAAGTGCAGCATAGTGTTGATGTGCGTGATTTTTATTGGCTGGCGGGCGGTGATGTGGTGGCTTTGGGTTGGCTGTTGCATGATCGCATAGCTCAGTTTTTGGCTATGCGATCATGTGACCAGTTAACACATGTCCATGGTGGTTGCGGTGACGGTTGTGGTGGCGGTTATGGTAGTGGTCTGCGGGTTGCCGCATGTTCGCATAGCCCATTTCTGGGCTATGCGATCATGCGATAGGGTGCCACGTGTGCTGGGGCCCGTCTGTAGTTGTTTAGTGGTCCCGTTGGCAGGTGAGGTCATGGTGATCTCTGGTTGATCCGTGCTGGTGAGATGTTAAGGTTTGAACGCGGGCCTAGGGGGATTTTCGGCGGTAGCATCGGCAGCAAGGTGAAATGGTTTTCGCATGTTCGCATAACCCATTTTCAGGTTATGCGATCATGCGACCAAACATAAATTGTTGCCTATTTCCTATGGTGGTGAGGTTGTGACCACGTGATTATGCGACTAGGGGCAAGCGGTTAAGGAGTAAGAAGCCCGCGAGTGCATGGTGACCATTTATTTTCAAATTTGGATTTGCAGTGGCAGGAGGTACCTAGAATTTATGGTTTTCTGGCCGTTTCTTGGTGTGGTGGGTGAAGGCTATGCCTTAGCTATTGGTAGCTTGTTGCAACCTGTTATGGGTTTCCAAGGCAGCTAATGGTATAAGTAGTTGAATTTTTGACTTTTTTTGGGTTCCTTTCTTCCATAGTTGTGGGGACTGGTTCTGTGAATGTTCTTCCTAAAATGTATTTTCCTTCTCTACATACAGGGTGTTCCCTCTATCCTTTTTGGCTATGGGAGTATAATGAAATTGTAACAAATGTCTTATGTATGAGATTGCAGCATACTTGTTCTTGTATCAAATTGTCTCCATCTGGGTTTTAGATTTATAGATTACAGCATCAAGGGTGTGTACTTTTTCTACTTGCATTTCCAGTGAGTGTCTGCAATAAAGTTGTTTTCATAGAAGCAACTGAGTCTAGGACTGGTGTTCAGATATGTATGGGCTAGGGTATCAAAGATGCATCATGCTTGTCTTCCAATGGATGTTGGTTAATGTATTACTTGTTCCTAGGTCTTCCTTTGGATAAGTGAGAACATATTTGGGTGCACAGGTGGTTTGGTAATGTATGATCTAGTTAGGGTGAGTGTGTTGTCTTCTTGTTTCATAGCTCTATTGCAGTGAAGTATTTGACTTTGCTGCCCATTGGATAAGGCACTGGTCTATGAGAGACTTAAGATGCTTCAGGGGTCCATTCAACCCAACATCAATAATTGAAATGAAATCCTTTCCCTTCATGTTGATAGTAGTAGTAGGAGGTCCCATCTGGTTTTTAGACTCATTGCATGCAGATCAAGTTATTGCATCAGATTTGGTTTCATTGGGGTACAGGATACCTACAGGGGTTTGGAAACTATTCCACAATAATACATCTACAGGCCTTTTTTTCATCAACTCAAGAGGAGTCATGAGTGTGTAGATGAGGCAATACCCACCTGAGTGATGTGGAGCTCGAAGCAGAAGGAGGATGTTCTTTATCCTCATAAACTGGCCCTTTTTCCCTTGTCAGACTTTGGAGTGAAGGCTAACCAGTTTGTCAATCATAGTGTAAACCTGGCACCGTGTGGGAACAAGTTTTAAAGGCCAACACTTGGACTTTGGTGTCGAGACCTAAAAACAAAAATGTTATAGGAACAAAGTGGGTGTTTCGGAATAAGATGAATAAAAATGGTGAAATAACTATGAAGAAAGCTAGGCTGGTATGCACAAGAAGAAGGAATAGATTATGGGGAGACATTTGCCCCTTTAGCTACATTAGAAGGAGTAAGAACTCTACTTGCATATGCTTCTTATAAAGATTTCAAGGTATATCAAATGGATGTCAAGTCTGTAGTTTTGAATGGTATACTAGAATAAGAAGTTTACATAGAACAACCAAAAAATTTTGTTGATCCAGACAGAAGTCACATGGCGTGCAAACTAAACAAAGCACTATATGGATTGAAGCAAGCTCCCAGAGCATGGTATGAGAGGTTGCACAACTACTTGATAAAGATTGGATTTTCAAGAACAAATGACACAAGCAATCTGTACATGAAGGATGAAGAAGGTAAAGGTATCCTATTGGAAAAAAAAAATTGTGGATGACATTATTTTTGGTGGACAAGATGCATTGTGTAAAATATTTTCAAATAAAATGCAAACTAAATTTTAAATGAGTATGTTTGGTGAGATCAAATTCTTTGTTGGTTTACAAGTATATCAGAAGAAGAATAGAATTTTCATTACACACTCTGAGTATGTTAATGAAATACTGAAAACTTTTGGGATGGAAGATGCTAAACTAGTGAGTACTCCTATGGTTACTAGACAAAAGTTATCTAAGAATGATGATGCTGCAGAAGTGAATCAGACTTTGTACAGATCCATGATTGGAAAATTGTAGTATGTTGTACATAGTAGACTAGATATTGCACTAGCTGTTGGGATTGTGGCAAGATTCTCTGCCAATCCTAAGGAAACACACATGATGGCTATGAAAAGAATTATGAGATACTTGAAAGGAACTACTAAATTTGGTCTATATTATAAGAAGGATGACAAATTTGAACTCAAAATTTATACAAATGTTGATTGGGTAGGAAATGTAGATGACAAAAAGAGTACTAGTGGTGGAGCTTTCTTTCTTGGATAGAGATTAGTCTCCTGGATGAGAAAGAAACAAAATTGCATTTCCCAATCTACTACCGAGGCTGAGTATGTTGTTGCTGCAGTAAACTGTTCCAATTTGGTATGGATAAAATAATTGTTGATAGGCATGAAAGAAGAAATCACTGAACCTGTTGTTATTTTTTGTGACAACACAAGTGCTATCAATATTTCTAAGAATCCAGTGATGCACACTAAGACCAAGCACATACCAATCAAGTATCACTACTTGAGAGAATTAGTACAAGACAAAGAAGTTTGAATGAAATATGTGAATACAAAAGAATAATTAGCAGACATATTCACTAAAGCTTTACCTAGAGAAACTCATGAGTATTTGAGAAGTCAATTAGGGGTCCTTCCCTTAACTAAGGCTTCCTAGTCAAGCTAGGAGCACTACATCAAATATGCTACAATAGAATATTTGACAAATTGATGCAGAAGATTGTCACACTTTAGGGCTGGCCTAGAGTTGTGAAAAGGAGCAAAGACAAGGAATCAATCATAAGCAAGATAACAGAGGGATAAACACTAAGCTGCATAAATATTATCTACATCTAATGGATGCATGTTTTAGTTGCTGCTTTGGCATTTTTGTCAAAGAGGGAGATGAACTGATATGATAACAAATAACACTAAAAGGTAAAGATGATGAACTGAAATGAAGAATCAAGATAGAGGGACATCTGAATACTTCTGACGGTCACAGAAGTGAGGCTCATAAGATTCTGAATCAGAATGAAGCTAAGGATATTATAAATAATTCTCTGATGAATAGATAAGTTTTTTGATTGGTTGGTAATCCATGTGTTATTCAGGTGATATCATATGGTGTTGCCATCAATGCCAAAGAGGGAGATTGTTGGAAAGTGCAATTGAATCAATTGTTGCATTATCATTGATGTCAAACCTTAATTGATAAGACTGTTGCTACTTAGGAAATTACTATATCTATTTAAGTGTTGCTAAGGGGCTAGGCAAGGTTGGTAACAATAGCACCTAAGGAAAGGTTGAGTTATCTTGATACTACAAAGTGCACTTGACTATGTTGTACAATGATGAGATAATGTATTATTTATCTTAGTAACACTGAAGACTAAATTGGTAGGCTTGACCGAGCAAAGAATGGAAAAATCATGTTTAAGCTGAGTAATGTTAGTGTCAATCGAGTCAGTGTCTGCTGAGAAAAATTCTAGTGTCGACCGAACAACAATTAATTGCTGAGGAAGACAATGTAAGCCGAGTAAACATTTTTAGTAATGACTGAGCTTTCTACATGAAGACCGAGTAGTTGATCATAGCATTGATTGAGCATCAACAATTTTATATTTGAAGAGAATTTAGTTTTGGAGCTGACATTGTTAAATTCTTGGATTATGTAAAATGTATTGACTTTATTTATTGATTGTTTGAAAGCATTCAATGCACTGTAAAATGTTTTATTGTAAATCTTTAAGAGATTTGAGATGATTCTAGAAAAGGAGCCAAAGAACATAAAGCGAGTAGATTCAATGAATCTGACCTAACCCTAAGATCTACAAATGAGATTGAGCGACATAAGATGAGTTATCCTAATTGAGGAAAGTATAAAGGGAACTTGAGCATTTGGATATGCAAGTGCATTTTATAAGAGCTCTAAGAAGCTCCAAATCCTGATTGGTTCAGTTATAGATTGCTACAAGTACTTCATAATTATTAGTGGTAACCATTGGTTTATTTTAAATAAATTTTTAATTTGTGTATTTTGTAAAAGTTCATTTATAATTTTAATAGGAAAAAAAATATTAAACTTGCATGTCACCTACTATTATTTTTTGGATTTATTTTGTAATCGACTATGTATTCCTAGTGATTGGAATATCAAAATTGTAATATTTACATCTTTTCCCATTTCAAGCATTTTCTATTTCTAAGTTTGCATCAAAAAATTTCTATTTCAAATTTTGTGGATTTTAATTCTTTTATTCAGTATTAGATCCATTTAGCCCTAAATCCTTGAGAGTTTGAGAAAACATGATTTTGGGTGTTGAAGTTTATTATGTAGGAGACATGGATACAAATGAAGTTACAATAGCCATCATTCTTTAATGGATAATACTATGGTGTTTGTGTGGAAGATGAAGATCATCATGGTTGTAAATGATTTATGGGAGTTTGTGGTTGGTGGTTTCATAGATATAAGTAACTTAATTTGTAGCCCTCTCAAACAATTAGAATAATTAGTTGTAGGAGAAATGGAGAAAAGGTGTTAAGGAATTGAATTTGATCCAAAATTATCTTTGATAGAGGTAATATTTCATAGAGTAAAAATAGATTAATATGTGAAAGATGCTTTGGAAATCCTCCAAAACAGATATAAAGGGACTAATAAATTTAAATATGTGAAGCTTCAAACACTTTGAAGATATTTTTAGACTCTATGAATGAAGGATAGTGAGTTTATTTAATATTCTTACACAAGAGTCTCTAGATTTTTTAACTTGATAACGACATCTAGTGAAACTATGGAGGAGAAGAGGATTGAGGAGAAAATCCTCAAAAGTTTTTCCTAGATAAGTTTGATGAAATATTCATTTTCGTTGAAGACGAAAAGGACCTCTCAACATTGACTATTTTTTAGTTAATGGATTTTGTGCAAACCCATGAGCAATGCCTAAATAAGTTTGCAACTTCTTCCCAAGAGAATTTTTTTAAGAGAAAGCCAATGCAAGAGGTAGGGGGAGAGGTAGAAATAGCTTTAGATGGAGATCAAGAGTCAGAGCTCATGAAAAATAAAAAATAGGAAGTAATGGAGAAGATATATTAGGATGAAAAAATAACCATGATGCATAAAGTATCTCTTAGATCAAATCCAAATAAGGAACAAATAAAAACAACTCAAATTAGTCATAGGATAAGAGAAATATGGATTATTATTTTTTCTATAAGTTTGGTCATTATGCAAGTGATTGATGGAAAAAGTAAAATAATCAATCCAAATGTGAGGTGTAAATATGGTTCATGTGAATGTGATTGAAGCTAACTAATTGTCAACCTTCATCATGTGCAATATTGGTGAAGAAGACAACCCTAAGGTCTAGTATTTTTATATTAGCTATAGTAACAACATGAGTGATAATGAAAGTTTATTTTATTTCATTAATAAAATTATTAAGAATAAAATTAAAATGGGGAACAATGGAACCCTCCCATTTGTGGGAAAAGGATATATCATGATCCAAATCAATCAAGGTGAGAAAAATGAGATTCAAAAAATATATATTTTTTCAGTATAAAGAACATTTTGATGAAATTTGGACAATTGTTACAAAATGATTATTTAAAGCTCTAATGGATAAGAGAGAATGTGTCATTGTTAACAAATATAGGAGCAAGAAAGTAGTGTAGTAGTTTAAATGACACAAAATTTGATGTTTCCTTTAAAAAATAGAGATGTTCTTCTCTTCCTAATTAGTAGTTGCACCTCCCAAGAAAGAATGTATAGTAGTACACCATCAATTATCCTAAAGGATAATGATTCTAGATCCCTTCAAGATATGACATTTAAGGTATGGACATCTTGGCTATGGTATTTTGGTTTTATTATTCAAGAATATAATGGTAGATTGTTTTCCAAAAATTGTAGAGCCTAGTAGAAAGTGTGAGGCTTGCATTTTGGTAAGAACATAGGCTTGCCTTTCAATTAGGAAACTCAAGAAGGGTAAGAACATCATTAGACCTAGTGCATGCTGATTTGGTTGGCCCTAGGTAAACCATTTCTATCGAGTTGAGTCAATATTTCATGACCTTCATTGATGATTTCCTCCATAAGACATGGGTTTATTTTTTGAAGAATAAATCTGAAGAATTTGATAAGTTTTTAATTTTTTAAGGATCAGTTTGAAAAATAAAGTGGATAGTGTATTAAGGTCTTCATGTTTGATAGAGGGAGAGATCATATCTTCAATCAATTTGTGAAATTTTACAATATAAAATGACATAAACAAGGAACTAATAACTAGTTATAATCTATAGAAAAATAAAGTGGTTGAGAGGAAGAATAGGACCATCATGGATATGGAAAGGAGCATGCTAAATTAAAATGGACTCCCAAATGAATATTAGGGAGAGATTATAGAAAAGGTTATTTAATTGATATTTATAGAATTCCAACAAAGGTCAACTATGACAAGAGTCCATGAGAGAAATGTACAAAATGTAAATGGATGGTTGAACACCTGAGAGTGTTTGATTGTGTAAAATATAGTCACATACCAAAGGAAAAGATGACAAAGTTGGATGACAAGGGTGAGCAGTGGATATTTATGGCTATAGTCTTGAATTTAAGGCATATAGATTGTACAACCCTATCACCAAGAAGATCATCACAAGTAGAGATTTTGAGTTTATTGAGAATGAGTCATGGAATAGTTTAGTGGACACATCTTAAGGAATTTCAAATAGAGTGGCCATTGATGATAAATGTGATGATTATAATGATTGGAAATAAGATGCTACAACATATATGGAGTTGGATAGATCATCTCTAGAGAGGTTTAGACAAGTCTTGATAACTCCAAATACAAATAGGTAGAAACAAAAGTAGCCACATACAACTAGAGAATTATTCCTAATAGCTCCTAACAACTCTGAATCGATACACAAAGAGATCTTGAAGGATCTAACATATGTTCAGATAGCCTACATAAAAGTGGTAATGATTGTTTAGACCCCAATCTTACCTCCCTAATGCGAAGAAACACCAAGTGTCTAAGGAGGATATACCAAAATGAATGGTATGGTGAAGAATTTGATGACAATGTACATTTTGCATTATCTTCTCCTAGTGATCCAATTTATTTTGAGAATATTATAAAAGAGGAGAAACTATGTGAAGCTATAAATGATAAGATAGGAGAAATGGAGAGGAATAGACCATGGGAGCTAATTGACTTTTCTCCCAACAAGAAATTTATTGGTGTGAAATGGGTCTATAAGACCAAGATTTGTGCCAAAGGAAGAATAAAGAGGGATAAGGCAAAATTAGTTGTCAAGGGATACAAGCAACAACTTGGGAGAGATTATGATGAGACACATGTTCCTATTGCAATAATGGAAATAGTGTTGGCATTCATATTGTCAAATGCAACTTAGCACAAGTGGTAGGTATTTCAAATGGATGTGATGTTTTCCTTCTTGAATGGAGTGTTGAAAGAGGAAGTGTATGTGGAGAAACCACCTAGTTATTAGCTTCCATGTCAAAAATACAAGGTGTATAGGCTGGAAAAATCTCTTTATGGACAAAAAAAGGCTCGATGGGCATGGTATGACAAGAATGACTCATATTTAATGAGAAATTTCTTTATCAAAAGAAATAGCGAGGCCACTCTTTACATCAAGGTAGCTGATGGTAAAAGTTTAATTATTGTCATGTATGTATATGATTTAGTTTCTACTAGAGATGATGATTTTCTCATTTATGATTTCAATGAGACCATAGAAAGAAAAGTTTGAGATGATATATTGAGGTTTATTTAGGTATTTTCAAGAAACATAAGTAAAATAAATGCATGATACCTATATTTATCCCTCAAGAAAATCATGCAAATGAGATTTTGAAGAGATTTATAATATAGAAAAGCCAGCTTACACCAACACTAACAACCATAGGTCTTAAGTTGAGCGAGGAATTTTGGATTGCCAATATAATTCCAACCATGTATAAGAGTTTGGTCAGAAGCTTGATGTATTTAACAATAACTAGGCCTAATATAATGCATGTAGAGTAAGTTTAATTTCAATATTTATGGAGAATCCAAAAGTGTCACATTAGTGAGTAAGATAATTATGAGGTATGTGAATGGTACCAAAGGATATGCTATTTTGTATATTGCAACAAATGTGTTTGAGCTGGTTAGTTATATAGATAGTGATTGGGTAGAAAGTATGGATGAGAGGAAGATCACATTTGGATGTGTTCCATTTTTGTTTTAGATAAATCTCACGGGCTTCTAAGAAACAAACCATAATTTCTCTATCTACAATTGTGGTTAAATATATAGCAAAAAATACAACACATCAACCTATTTGGTTTGGTTAAGAAGAATCATGGTAGATTTAAAGGAAGAACAAGAAAATAGAGCCATAATTTATTGCATGAGAGTGTTTCATTAATAGAATTGTAGAAAAATTCTATGTTTCATGGAAGAAGAAAGAAAAGTGATTTGTTAATATAGGTAAAATGTAGGAATTAAAATCTTAAAATATGGAATTACAATGCTTTGATACCAACTTAGATATAAAAAATGTCCCAAATGGGAAAACATAGGGATTGTAGCTCTAATTTTCCAATCATTAGGAATGTACAATAGAATACAAAATGAATCCAAATAATAAAATAGTCAGAGACGAAATTAATAAACTAAAACTTAGGAAATAAACTATTGATACTTTTAATTTGTGTGTTTCATGTAGCATCACATAGAAATTAAAATCCCAATAGTCATTGCTACTAGATTCATTTCAATTAATTTAATCAAGAGGGGGCCCAAACCCTTAACATCAAGCCCAAAGGTAGACCCAAAGAGAATTCACAAGTAGTGAATTCTACAAGCAAACCACCTTACAACTAAAGTTTAGAAAGAAAAAACAAAAACAAGAAAACCGCTTAGTTGTTGGCTAAAGTAGGTAAAATTAAAATTTGGGGGTTGATTTTTAAATAAATACCAACTAAATTTGGGAATGCAAGTGATTGAGTCTATTGATAAATTTGGATAGTTTGAATTACAAGTAAAATTGGGAGAACAAGCTTTTTTTTCTTACTTTAATGAGGAATTCTCTTTAATAATGGGACATTAGGAGTCTTTTGATAATTGATAAAGGAAGAATTACACTATAGTAAATTAAGGTTTTTTATTCAAAATAAGTTCTAAATACTCAAAATAAATGTGTAAAGGAAATAGTATAATGATTAGGTAATTGTATTCCATGAGTGAATAGAGTGATTGGACTACAAAAATAAAATATTATTCTTCACTGATTTATGTGAAGAAAATTACCAGATATGTATTTTCAATTATATTCCAAGTAGACAATGCCATCTAATATTTAATTAGTAATGGAAGAAGTTATTCATGGGTCTTGGGGTTCCTTAAAATTGATGACTTCCATTGAAATTCAAACAAACATCCATCTTAGCAATAATTATATTTTTATCTATCCTTTTCTTGCAATGATCTCTACATAAATTTTAGTTTCTACATTCAATATGTGAGATATGTAAATAGAATGATTCAATTAGTCTGTTCTAAAATTCCAATCGAATTTTTTTTAGTAGAATACAATAAGAATTTTTCTTTAAAACTGATCTTAAAATATTTAATAGTTCCATTCATAATGCCATCAAACTATTTCTTACAAGAAATAGATGGATGGAATTATCTCCAATCTAACCCTTACATATTTCCTCTTATGAAGAAAAACCACATTCATAAGAACTTTGGAATTTTAAGAGTACCTAAGATTTACAAAATAAATTAAAAAATAGGACACACTTCATATCTCATATAAACCATTTAGAAGGATCATTTTATCGCCTCTTTTTAATTTTTCTTAAATAGAGCAGTTATTATTGATAAAGAACTAAAGATAGAAATTGTATAACATTCTAGATCTTTTTCTAGCATGAGAAATCCTTAAGCCATGCTTTTTTTTCTTTTGATGACTGATATCTTCTAAAAACCAAATAAATCCCTTTTGAATCATAGCCTCACACAAGAATATCCACTCCCTATAAAGAACAACAAACATATTACTATTTAAAGGAAAGATAAAATTAAAATTGTTTGTTCCGGCTTTGCTTTTCTAATTTAACATATAGTATAGAATTATTTGTAATTTTTGTGTACAATAAAAATAGTGTGTATGTCTACATATTTTTCCTATGTTTTCAATATTTTTCCAAATATGTGTTGATTACCTAACTGTGGTTTCTGACTGTAAGTTAATATGATAATATACAATGTTTATTTTTTAATGATAATATATACCACTAATTGTTAATTATTAATCTATGTATTTTGGTTGTAAATTATTGTGATTTATTATATTGATAATATCATGTTATTAGTGTCCTTTGGCCATTTAGTTCAACACTATTTTGATATCTATGTGTGAAGATAGGTTGGGCTCTATGAGCTCGTGTGATGGAGTTTGTGCTTTTTCTCAATAATAATCTTGGATGCTCTTCTCATCAATAAGTTTTGACACATTATATATTTCAAATTAGAAATTTAATCTTTTACTATCATTATTCTCTTTAATCTAGATATCTAGTTTAAAATTTTCTTCGTAGAGAGTTTCGTGCACTAGATGAACACTATGATAAAAGTAAAATTACATAAAACAAAAAATATATCTAACAAATTTGACAAAACATCTAATGCTTATAAAGTAACACCAGAAAATTGTAAATATTAAAGATGCAGAGAAAGTGAAATTAAACATAACAAAGAAGATAAACAAGATTGACACAAGATTTATCGTGGTTCGGCAATATGCCTATGTCCACACTTGAAGCAGGGAATCGATCTATTAATCCAATCATAGAATGATAAGTACAATACTACAATGCATGATTGCACATAGTAATTTATAAAGAGCTCCTCAAATATGAAGAGACAAGGGGAAATGAATGATCTTGTGACCATTGGGCTTCACATCCCAACAAACTCCCCCGTGAAGTCCAACCCGGACAACCATGAATTACAACATCCCCTGCTTCTATTTTGAATCTCAGTGAACAATGAGTCCTTGAGAAGATCTCGAGGTTGTCAAAATCTGCTCCAGCACACTCTGAATGAGCCTTCTCCAAGTCAAATCGGAGTTAAAAACATCATTTCTGCCAATTTTTAAAAGTATAAATTCACCCATAAATCTATAATCAAAATCACCACTTTGTACAGATTCAAAGTGCATTCCTTCATTCAAAGGAGAAAACACAACATTGTGCTCTAGTGATTCCAAAAAATATATCTTTCCTTCAAAGACAGCATCAACATGACCCAATATTTTTGCGTACTAGATCATCCCCTCTTCTAGACCAAGAAAAGAATACTGGCAACTAGTATTGTTATGAATGTGGTCAAAATCCACAAATTCTCTGTCAGAACCAAATTTGAGCCCAACACGGTTCAGAGCTTCCCACTCTTGTAATTGACCTACACAATCAAAATATGCTCTAGCCAAGAAAACCCCAATAGGCCCTTTCTTAGTCAAAATCTTCATGTTTCTCAGAATAACCAAGGTTATCTTGCCTCCAACGGTCTCATTTTCTTATCCTTCATGGTATTGCCTATAGCCATGAGGCGCTGGTTCTTGACACTGCCCATCAATAGCACTCCTTGGCGTAATTAGATTATTGCTGCCCTTTTGCCTATCAACAAGCATAAACAAATTTCCAAATGCCTGCATACAGTTTTGATGCCCAACGGTGCCATCGCTTACATCAATATTTTGTATTACAGCTTGGTTCTCCACCAACATCACATCCACTATTGGCAGGGGCATAGGCTGCAGACCAGTCAGCGTGCGTTGGGGAATTTCATAATGGAATTATTGACTTTGAGCAATCTGAGATTGCCGCAAAAAAATATTGGGGTGTAATATGCCTGTGGTGGGTTGATTGCCATGTTTTGGCAAATCTATTAATGCCAAAAGTGGTGTGTTCTCTACAAACACATGGTCTTCCTGCATCTGTTCTCTGCTTATCTGCAGAACTTTCCTATTTTCCAAGCACGGTGGACATAGGCCAGAAGCATGCCAGGAGGAGTCGTCCATGCCAGTAACCAAGCCGTCCACGCTAGTGACGCTGTTGTGATATGTTGACAGGGAATTGTCCACCTTGGACATTTTAAGTTTGTCCTCCCAGTCAAATCTTCCACCGCTATCAATTTGTGTTTGCCCATGGTAGGTAAAGAAAAATATGTCCTGCGCATATTGTCCTGCACCATCGACATTGCCCTGTTTTGGAAAATTGATTATGGGCAGCATATTCAGTAGAGGAGATGAAACGCTGCTTGTTTCACAGTCAACATCATGACTTGAGCGATGACTAGCATAAGGGGCCCCCAAGCTATCATCCACTCTTCCTTCACCCTTTAACCAAGTGGAATTCATTTGGCTTTGAGTTGTGTTGATCGCAAGCTGTGTGGGAGAGAGATGCCAAACCTCCTGACCTTCTTCTTGATTGATAAACAGGCCTCTCTCTTCGACCTCCACTTTCACTACCTCCTTGAGCAGCTCGTTGCCAATGGAAGAAAGCACCTTTTCATCATACTCCAGCCATTAAAACCTCCTCTTCTTATTCCTCAATGAACTATCCCACTCCTCATTGAACAAATCTAATTTCCTCTTTAACCCAATAGTTAAAGAAAACATTTCAGCTACCCCAGATGATAGGGAAACAAGCGGAATTCCAAACTCCCCACATGGACAATTAATGCCAAGCTCAATCAAGGCATCATCGTGCTCGACCCTGACCTTCACCATCGGGATGACATCAATTTACATTTCTTCAATCTGTTCAACATTAGCCTTATTTGCGTGACTGAATAATTTAAGACAATTCCTTTTATTATGGCCTCACTCTTTACATTTGTAACATTTATTTTTTTCAAATCCTCAGATTTGCAGTCTCTGGCCCAATGACTAGACTCTCTGCAATTAAAACACCTCCCAAGATGAGGGGATGGTGATGAAACCATTTTCTTCTTTTTAGACTTGAATCTTTCAAGCCTCTCCGATTTCATGTCAACACCAGTAGCCAAGTTATCCTCATCTTTCTAGCCATCCCACCAATGTACATGGCATTTCATTTTAGCATTCATTTGTACAATATTATTTTGTAACAAATCTAAATGGCTAAGAAACTCTTCAATGACTGAATCAGCTACAACATCTTCTTCCATCTCTGCTTAGCCTCACCCAGCTCAGCCTCACTAGGCTCTGATACCAATTGTAAATATTAAAGATGCAGAGAAAGTAGAATTAAACATAACAAAGAAGATAAACAAGATTGACACAAGATTTATCGTGGTTCGACAATATGCCTACGTCCACACTTGAAGCAGGGAATCGATCTATTAATCCAATCATAGAATGATAAGTACAATACTACAATGCATGACTGCACAAAGTCATTTATAGAGAGCTCCTCGAATACGAAGAGACAAGGGGAAATGAATGGTCTTGTGACCATTGGGCTTCACATCCCAACAAAAATTACTTGAGAATAAGGTTGTAGTACTCAGATCATTCTAATTAGAATAAGGTTGTAGTACTCAGATCATTCTAATTATTCTTTGAACTCCCATTTTGTATTGGCTAAAACATAAATGACAAAATAAATTTCATATCTACACGTGCATTCAATGACACTCAATATAGCCAATGACTCTTAGTAGTACAGTCTACAATATTAAATATCAAAAGTTGTCTGATTTGGCTTTATATTTTGTCAATGGACCCATTAGGCTCATAACAATCATTAGGAATGTATTGGGTTAAAATAGGATGACATTCAGAAGGGAAATATTAGCTGTTGAATGTTGTGATTCTATTTTCTTGAATATTTGGTTGAAAATGTCAATGAAATGTCCATATAATACTACAAGAGCATAAAGAAGAAACACAAGATTCCTCTTGCGTGTATTCGTAGAATAATAAGAATTATTCTATTGCTAGCCTTGAATTTTTCTCAAAGTAATGTTTTGTGTAAACTACATTGGATATAATTTTGTTGCTTGCAGTGCTACTTTTCTGCTCAGAGCTTGAATCTAAATCTACATGGATGGACTAATCAATGAGAGAGAAGTTGTTGTAGATAGCTGATGTTGAGTCAACTAATCTTTGAGTCATAGATTTTCTGTGAATCAACTTATCGATAATGGCATGCATAATTTTAGATTTTTAAATATACTTCAAAAAGGTCAACTCCCACTTTAGAAGAGTTGTATGAATAATGCATTCTAGATATGCATGTTGAGAGTCTTGTTATGGTTGACTCTACTATATTTAGTTGCATGTGTCATATTTGAGCTATGATCTCTATAAAAGTTAATGCCTGGTGATGGAGGAAGATTCAACACATACAATAACAGAACAGAGTAAAAATAGAGTATACAAAGATTTAATAAAACTTCATATATATTAATGCCAAATATTTTTTGATTTACAGAGCTGCCAGTATGCTCAAACTATCACCTATATTTCTTGCTTGCAGAGACCAAGTATCTTCTTGACACACCAAACTAAGAAAAAATTCCTTCCTTGATTTCAAAATATTCTACCCAGAAGCATCTAGATAAGCCTGGAGAATAACCGAACGATCCAAAAAGTTAGGGAAAAATAATATAAAAATACACTGCATTGAACATGGTAGTTGGCAGAGGAGAAAAATAGATTGGTCGCATGATCGCATGAATAAAATATAGGTCATGCAATCATGTGCAACACACAAAAGAGGGGGCCCCACGCGGTTTAAGAGATCGCAGGTGCGCACATAAAAAATAAAGTGCAGGGCAAACAAAAGGCAGTCACGTGATCTCATGAATAAAATAATAGTCATGATATCATGCGACAAAGGGAAGACAAAAGCGTTGGGTGAATCAAGTACATATCACATGATCGCATAGGTAATAAAGCTACCTTGATTTTATGTGACAAAGCCAATAAACTAAAATGCCATGTAAATAGTGGGGGCCCACACAAAATAATATATCACAGGTTTGCATAAGAAAAATACTGGGCAAAAAACATGAGGAAGTCGCATGATTGCAAGAGCTGAAAGCTAGCCTTGCGATCATGCGACAAGGCAAAGAAATAATGCCAACGGTAGGAGGAAAGGACAACGGTAGGGTAGAGAAGGCAGTCGCATAAAGACAAGTAAATGCTGTAGGGGAAGGTAAAGCAGAGAGGCAGAAAAGGGGTGAGGTCGCATGATCGCAAGGGAGGAGAGAGAAGCCTTGCAATCATGCGACAAGGAAAAAAGGTACGGGCTGGAAGGATAGGTTAGTGCGTAGAAGATAGGGAAGATTAAAATGCGAGGCTAGAACACAATGTACTTCAACACTCCCCCTTAATCTTCACTATTATATAAGTCCGCAATCCCGATTTCTTCCCGAAGATGTTCAAACACATTCTTTGCCAGTGGTTTTGTGAATATATCAGCAAGCTGTTCATTTGACCTGCAAAATTGAAGATGAATGTCACCATTGTTGACCAATTCTCTGATGAAGTGATATATGGTATCAATATGCTTGCTTCATTTATGGAATACATGATTTTTAGATAAGGCTATTGCAGAATTGTTATGATAGTAAATTTTCGTAGCTTCTTCTTGATGATGCCCCAAATCTGAAAGTACTCTCCTTAACCAAACTGCTTGACAAGATGCTGATGTGGTTGCTACATACTCTGCTTCAGCTGATGAGAGAGTAACAATAGATTATTTCTTTGATGCCCAAGAGATAGCTCCAGAACCCAAATGAAAAATGTATCCGAAAGTTCTTTTTCTATCATCCATGCTACCTCCCCAATCACTGTCTGTATAACCAATCAGTTTATAATCATTTCAGAAAGTGTACAAGATTCCAAAATTCTTTGATCCAGCTATATATCTCAAAATTCTTTTTCCAGCTTTCCAATGTGACTCCTTTGGTTTCTCCATGAATCTGGAAATAAGGCTAACACCAAACATGATATCCGGTCTTGTGGCAGTTAAATACATGAGGCTGCCCACTAATCTTTTGAATAGAGTTGGATATACACTTGGACCTTGATCATCCTTGCTGAGCTTCAGACCCAATGCAACTAGTGTAGCGGCTGGATTTACTTTTGTCATCTTAAATCTTTTCAACAGTTCACCAGCATACTTGCTCTGACATATGAAGATTCCTTGATCATTTTGACTTACCTCCATGCCAAGAAAGTATCTCATGAGGCCCAAATCAATCATATCAAATTCCTTTTTCATGGCTGCCTTGAATGTGTTAGTTTCCATATCTCCTATGAATATCAAATCATCTACATATAAACAGACTATCAAAATTTCTCCTTCATCATTCACTTTGATGTACAAGGTAGGTTCATTCCCGCATTTACTAAAACCATTATTTACAAAATAGGAATCTATTCTGATGTACCATGCTCTAGGAGCTTGTTTTAAACCATATAATGCCTTTTTCAATCTGTACACTTTATGTTCTTCTCCCAAAATTTCATATCCAGGTGGCTGACTTACATACACCTCTTCTTCCAAAATTCCATTTGAGAAGGCTGATTTGACATCCATTTGATAAACTTTCCATTTGTTTTGGGCTGCAATTGATAGGACCATTCTTATTGTATCCATTCTTGGTACGGGTGCAAATGTTTCAATGAAATCTATACCAAGCCTTTGTGTAAAACCTTTTGCCACTAATCTTGCCTTGTGCTTTGCAACTTTTCCATCAACATCATACTTTGTCTTATAAATCCATTTTACTCCAATCACATCCTTGCCTTTAGGAAGCTCAACTAGATCCCATGTTTCATTCTTTTCTATTGACTGAATTTCTTCATCCATGGCTATAATCCATTTGTCCTCTTTTATAGCTTCTTCAAAATAGATTGGATCAGCTTGTGTTAACAATGCAAAATCACAACAGAAATCAGCATTTTCATCTTCTTGAGTTTCTTCATAAATCTCTCTAAGGCTTCTTGTCTTCTTTGATGTGTTTATGGACCTTGACCTTAAAGATGCAATTGTAGGATCAGAAGATTCACTTCTATTATTATTTCTTGGGGCAGTGGAATTTGGAGTGCTAGGAGCTCTTGAAGGTGTTCTAGGTGCATTTGCTTGTGTAGGAGGATTTTCAGCCTGAATTTCATCCTCTTCATTCTCTTGTAGGACACTAGGTGTGCTTGAGCTTATTTTGTCTATGCTGCCATCCCATGCCTCTTCTTCAACAAACTCAACATCAAGGCTTATTATCAGCTTCTTAGTAATAGGATTGTACAGCTTATATGCCTTTGAGTGTTCACTATATCCCACAAATATACACTTCTCTCCTTTGTCATCTAATTTCCTTCTCAACTCTTGAGGTACCAATGAGTATGCCACACATCCAAAAACTCTTAAATGTGATATGTCATGTTTTCTCTTACTCCAAGCTTCTTCTGGTGTTTTGTTTATCATAGCTTTTGTTGGACACCTATTCAAAATATAGACTGAACATGCAACAGCTTCAGCCCAATATTCATTTGGTAGATGTTTTGCCTTTATCATGCTACATGCCATTTCCATGACTATTCTATTCTTTCTCTCAGCTACCCCATTTTGTTGAGGTGTGTACCTTGCTATAAACTATTTATGTATGCCATTTTCTTTGCAAAAATTCTGAAATTCAGTTGAGACATACTCTCTACCTTGATCGGTTCTCAATGTCTTGATAGGATATCCACTTTCTTTTTCAACTTTTGCCTTGAACTCCTTGAAAACAACAAATGTATCAGATTTGAATTTGAAGAAATAAACCCATGCCTTTTTGCTGAAATCATCAATGAATGTTATGAAATAAAGTTTTCCACTAATGGAAGGTGTTTGGATAGGTCCACAAATGTCTGAATGAACTATCTCTAATGGTTGTTTTGCTCTATATGATTCCCCAACCAGAAATGACTTTCTATGTTGTTTTGCCAATATGCAACTTTCACATGTGGTTTTAAGTGGCTCAATTTGTGGCAACCCATAAACCATTTTCTTCTTGTATAACAGTTGTAATCCTTTGAAGTTTAAATGCCCAAGTCTTAAATGCCATAGCCAAGATTCATTTTTATATGAGGCTTTAAAAGCTATTTCAGCAACCTTTTGCAAACCTTGAGGCTCTATCATTAATCCACTTTGAATTCTTAGTGGAAACATCCTGTTCTTTGTCATTTCTACTCTTGCAATCAGCCTATTGCTTGGTTTCTTGTCTAGGATCACACATTCACCATTCTCAAAATGTACTCTATAACCCTTTTGTATCAATTGCCCAATGCTTATAAGGTTTTGTTGTAATGCAGGAACATAGTAAACATCTAAAATTTGTTTATCTTTGCCTTGTTTTGTTTTTATGTTGTTTGACCCTTTGCCCATGACTGAAACTTTTTGATCATTGCCTAATTTAACTTCTGATTTTACTGAATCATCCATTGTTGAAAACATTTCCTTTTTACAACTCATGATTACTACACCCACTATCTAAGAACCATAGTTCTTTAGAAGTTTCTTGTGCTACATTACATGCTATGAATATTGTTTCTTGTTCACTAGTGTTTGACTGATTTTCATTTATGAAATGTGCCTTTTGTTTATTCAGATCATATTGCTTTTTCCTACATTCTGATGCATAATTCCCAAATTTGCTACAGTAGTGACATTGGATGTTAGATTTGTCATACCTTTCTCCTTGATGATAGCTATGAGAGTGACTACTCCCCATTCCTCGTGTTGATGTAGAATGGACATTTGGGCGTGATGGTGGTCTTCTACTTTCAAATTGTGTGTTTTCTCTTCCTCCTCTTGATGAGAAATGTCATCTGCCTCTTCTGTTGTTTGATATCCCTCTTGACTTGCCAAATGAGAGCTGAGTCTTGAATGCATTTTCAAATGATGATGACCCAGTTTGGTTTAGTCTTTGCTCATGGACTAGAAGTGACCCCATTAACTCATCTACTAATAATATAGAAAGATCTTTGGCCTCTTGAATAGCTATTACTACAACATCAAATTTAGCAGGTAGACTTCTAAGTATTTTTTCCACAATCTTTTGATCTTCAACAGTGTCTCCATAGGTCCTTAATTGATTTACTACAGACATTGCATGAGTGAAAAATGCATCTATTGAATCTGAGTCTTTCATTTGTAGATTTTCAAAATCCCTTCTAAGTATTTGTAGTTTTTCCATTATTACCTTGCCTGTGCCTTGGTATGCTATCTGCAAACTGTCCCATGCTTATTTTGATCTTGTGGTAGCTGCAACCTTTGGAAAGATTGATTCTTCCATTGCTTGTTGAATGAAAAATAGTGCCTTTGCATCCTTCTTCTTATTTTCCTTCAATAAGTCCTTATCTGCTTGTGAAAGGGCCTGATATGCCTGCTGGTCTGGTGGTTCAGGAAACCCATTCTCCACTAAATCCCAAACATCTTGTGAATGAAAAAGCGTCTTCATTTTTATGCTCTAATAGTCATAATTTTTGCCATTAAAAATTGGAATCTGGGGCTGAGAAATACTCCCACTGGTTCCTACCATGGTTTACTAGTAACACTTTCTCCTTTTTATAAAACCCCTTTTCTTTCTTTTCTTTTCTCTGACTTGCTCTTTTTCCCAGAATGAAATCTTCCAAGAGAAACAATACCCAAATCCTTTTGAGCTTCAATCTCTAGCAAACCTTTTCCCTTCAATAACAACCTGGCTCTGATACCACTTTGATGGAGGAAGATTCAACACATACAATAATAGAACAGAGTAAAAATAGAGTATACAGAGATTTAATAAAACTTCATATATATTAATGCCAAATATTTTTTGATTTACAGAGCTGCCAGTATGCTCAAACTATCGCCTATATTTCTTGCTTTCAGAGACCAAGTATCTTCTTGACACACCAAACTAAGAAAAAAATTCCTTTCCTGATTTCAAAATATTCTACCCAGAAGCATCTAGATAAGCCTAGAGAATAACCGAACAATCCAAAAAGTCAGGGAAAAACAATATAAAAATACATTGCATTGAATATGGTAGTTGGCAGAGGAGAAAAATAGACTGGTCGCATGATCGCATGAATAAAATATAGGTCATGTGATCATGCGCAACACACAAAAGAGGAGGCCCCACGCGGTTTAAGAGATCGCAGGTGCGCACATAAAAAATAAAGTGCAGGGCAAATAAAAGTAGTCGCATGATCTCATGAATAAAATAATAGTCGTGAGATCATGCGACAAAGGGCAGACAAAAGCGCTGAGTGAATCAAGTACATATCACATGATTGCATAGGTAATAAAGCTGCCTTGAGTTTATGCAACAAAGCCAATAAACTAAAATGTCGTGTAAATAGTGGGGGCCCACACAAAATAATATATCACAGGTTTGCATAAGAAAAATGCTGGGCAAAAAATATGAGGAAGTCGCATGATCGCAAGAGCTGAAAGCTAGCCTTGCAATCATGCGACAAGGCAAAGAAAGAATGCCAATGGTAGGAGGGAAGGACAACGGCAGGGTAGAGAAGGCAGTCGCATAAAGACAAAAATAAATGCCGCAAGGGAAGGTAAAGCAGAGAGGCAGAAAAGGGGCGAGGTCGCATGATCGCAAGGGAGGAGAGAGAAGCCTTGCGATCATGCGACAAGGCAAAAAAGTACGGGCTGCAAGGACAGGTTAGTGTGCAGAAGACAGGGAAGATTAAAATGCCAGGCTGGAACACAGCATACTTCAACACTTGGTTGCTAAAATTGTTAAGGCAGGAGAAAAATACCTCTTAATAGAGGCATAATGTAATTGGTATTGAAATTTCAATTAAAAAATTATTGTGATTGTGTTTAACTAATTCTCTGCTTTCTTCAAACATGATCTCAGATATGATAAGAAAAAATGATCTGATTTTGTCAGTGTTACAAGATCGAATAAATCGGTTCAAAGTGAGGAATGCATTCTCATTGTCAAGGATAAGGGTATCGCCTTTGTAGAATTTGTCGGTTGAAGAATCGTTTAGAGGAGTCACGTTTCAACAGATAGTGCACTGGACAACCTATAAAATGTTGAAGGTTGATTATGGATGGATCGATGGATTCTGCTGACAAAAGGTGACAAAGATGTTTATAAGGCTATGCAAACCTAAAAGTTTGGATGTTAATGGAGACAGTGGTAAAACAAGGTTTAGATGTTTGATTGAAGTAGTTCATGACTATTTGTTCTGATTGGCACATGGAAGTGTCACGAGTCTTCTCTATGTTAAAGGAGGGGAAGAGTATGCCTTGTGATCTCTCATGAAGGAGAAAGATAACTAAACGGATAGTTGACTTCAATTCGAAGTATACTATGTGGGTCTATAAGAGTATAGTAATGAAAAGTTGCATTGTGAGTTGCAAAATCGGTTTTGAGTGTTTTGAGATGAAATTGTGAGTCTCAAAATCAAAGTTAAGTATGTAGATAACTGATGCTGAGCCAACTGATCGTGGAGTCACAAATTTACCTTCCATCAAGTTATCGATCATGTTATGCATAATTTTAGTTTTTTAAATATAGTTCAAACATGATCAACTCCTGGTTTAAAAGAGTTGTATGAATATAACATTCCAGATATGCATGTTGAAAGTCCTGTTATGGTTGACTCTACTATATTTAGCTGCATATGTCACAGTTTATGCATGGAGCTATGAGCTCTATAAAAGTTAATTCCCAGCTGCTGAAATTGTTTAGACAGGAGAAAAATACTTCTTAACAGAGACATAATGTAATTGGTCCTGAAATTTCAATAAAGTTTTTATTGCACTTGTATTTAAATAATTCTCTGTTTTGTTTGCTGTAGCTCTCTGTCTCTGTTCTTTGTGTTTGAAGAAAACAATAGGTGTACGATCCTTTATTACATCATACCTTTTCATGCCAATTTATACTTCTTTTTCTTAGATAAAACAAGTCTCTCGATGACAAAGCAGTTGAAACAAGTCAAATATAGCAAGAAAATGCAGAATTTAGAACGAAACAGGCTGAGAAGATATTCCAAAAGATTATGCCATGTTGTGCACATATTACATTGTTTACATAAGCGAACAAGGACTAACCCATAATCTAAAAATCTTTGTCATCAAATACAAACATATTACGATTAGTGCATTTATTAGGAAAGCCTCTTATGGAGCATGGTGATCTTTGTCGACTTTATTTCAATTCTGGTGATCTCTATGCCTTTCTCGATCGGCAAGGTGGTATATATTGGGCAACTAACATTCTCTTAAAGTCCTTGGGAAACGCAAAAGTGTCTTTTCTATGAAATAAATTATGAGCAACCACAACAGCCCGAGTGGAGTTTACATTGAAGTGCTTAAATAGTCCTCCATAGTCATCTATCTTGCAGTCAATAACTGCAAAATCTATTTTTTTTGTAAATGGGAAGTAGCTGTTGGGCATCTCCTGAAACAATTTCTGTAGTATCTTCTGGAGGCTTCTGCACAAGAGCACACTTCTACAATAAGATGAATGATTATGGCGTGGTAAGGCCCCCCTAGGCCCTTCGCCCGAGTTGAAATGACATTAAGGATTATAGAATGGAATACAGAAAAGAACTGTTACTTAGAATTCATAAAAAAATGATTAAAAGATAAGCACTTGAACCTTCTATATAATTTATCTGTAGTGTCAAAGATTTTCAACCATCCCACCACTAAATGATCCACAAGAATGACAAAAAGGATACAATAAAAATATTTGAGATTACGACTGATATTCCCAAACATGAATTTTTTTCGGTGAATCCAATGATTATTTTATACGAAACGGAATATTTGGTAGACGTTAGTTTTCTAGTCCTTGTTTAATGAACAAGTGTCTGATTTATCAATTGTAAAAGAGATTAAATATATTAAAAATGTGGATAGATAAGAATTACACCTCTAAAGTTCATATAAGGATAATACTGAGTTTAGTTTTTGTTTTTTTTTAAATCTATAGAAAATAAAGTGCTTATAACCGGTAGTAGAGTAGGGAGGAGGAGGGTCTTTATTTTGATTAATCTTATCCAAAGTTCTAACATGATCATTTTTATCTTCATCACAACCTCAACAAATTTATTATAACTAAACTAGCTAAAAATTTCACTAGAAGACCACTTGCGAGAGGCAAATCGTTGTTGAATATGATGTGAGACACTTTAATGTCCATGGTCTCTTGTACCAACTAGGGAAGAAGCTTATGCTTGAATAACATAGTTATCATGACACAAAACACTTCAACATTGATCACGTTGCAAATGAGGTGAGTGCCCAAGAGGATGATGGGGATGGGTGAACTATTGGTCCATAACACATGGCGCTCCTATGGTGCTCAAGTTGAACCTAAAGGTGATCCACATCCAAGGAAAATTTCTTAGCTTGTATATCGATCTATAATTACACATTATAAATAATAGTAGGATAAAATAAAAGTAAAACATGCTAATCAATAGATCAATGAGAAAAGAATTAGAATTTCCATTGTTCCAAATGCTAAAGAGAATCTTCAACTTCAACCTATGTTGTATATGGCTGGAAATTTTTGGGAATACTAGAGTTATTGTTCTTTGAGACAAACCATATAATATGTTCTTGAAATAAAAGTGTTGAATGCCCATATTTACTAGTGGTAATAATACTAGTAAGCATCGAAAATTAATATAGCACATCAAGTGGCTCGATCTGGATTTGAAAACAAAAAAATCAAATGGTGAGGAAACTCTATTGCCAAACTAAGATTAGTAAGTACAAATACCATCTCTATTTTAAAATTAGGAGGATTGGAAAATGACAAGAAAGATAATGGTAGTCAAGATGTGCCTTATAGTTACAATAAGTAGCTTTTAGATCCCATTTACAATCTTTCCACGAAAGTTTGGAAGATTAAATGATAATTTTGTAACCATATCAATTGGTTACCCTATAACAGGGTTAAAAGTCATGTTGCCCTAGTTAGTGATGTAAATGTAATTTTTTTCATCTTTAGCTAAATAAAATCACCCCTTTCTTCTTAAATAATTTTTTTTTATTAAGTCAACATGGAGAGGGCTCTAATTGAAAAATAACAAGAAACACACTAGAAAGCAACAAAGGAAACTCTACTAATGGCCATGAGAGTTGAGAGCAAGCAAAATAAGCCCACCCAAAAGAAAACCAATCACAAACACCAAAAAACATCTTTAGAGAGTTTATGCTACTACTAGTACTACTAACTTTAACAAATTGTCAAAGTTAACTTTAGCTATCTAGTTTAAAGCATTAAACTTAACGGTATTATAGAAACTACTAAAAAACATCATCCCAGAGTTCTTAAAGTTTATCAAATAGAAGACATGCTATCAAGATCACATGAGCCATAAGTTTAAAACAACCATACAAAAAAAATAAGTAGATTGAGAAAAAAACTAGCAACATAATAGAACAAGTTATCATAAAAACTTGCAATCTTGTCCCAGTCCTTTGACAGGCTCTTGAGAGAAGAACTCCAATCATCAGTATCCTCCTTGATGTTCTCATCATATTTTTCTAGATCTTCGCATTATTTCCTTGTAAATCTCTTTAGTCTTCTTCACCGCATAATGATGAAAAGGTAAGGGTGGTAGGTGATGACAAGTAAGGTAAGTTTACAACTTTGAGAGGTTTAGGCACTATCCCCAAGTCCTCAAGTCCTTCAAATGACCTCAAACTGATCAAGACTCCTCCTAATGACAAATGGTGATAAATGTGGTGTATTTAGATTGTATTAGGATGGATTCAAATTGTTTTATGGTTCCAAAAACTATCCAATGCTCCTAGCTCTTCAACCTTCTCCAAATACTATCACAGGCCTAAAGCCCCCTCTAGTAGCCCTATAATGATAGTAAATAGAAGTTAACATTGAAATTTTACAAAGGATTGACCAAATAAATTATTGTTTCTGATACCTTTTTTCCCCTACTATAACATACTTAATGCATACTATTGACTCGTTTGGACCATATACGACTGTCTACACATTGTGGCTTCAAAAATGCACAAAATGACCTCAATTAACAAAGAAATCATATGCTTCATTTACTCTCAAGACCCCAAACTCTCAAAAGTGACTTATAATGATTTCCAATTGATAAATCTCCAAGAAATTTGTCTCAGACCCTATGCAACACCAAAATCCCGAAATTGCTCTCCTTAAACCCTTGTTTCTAGGGCTTCTCAAATGTCTACCTTCCCAACACTTCCAGGCATAAATGGTGATGGAATCACCTTTTCCTCAACATACTCAATCACTTCCAATCACAAAACAACCTTGCTATTCATCCCGATCTCCTATTGTTGTAGCATAGCAACAAATTTCAATGCTTTTCTTCAACCAAAACATTGGTGATCACTACAACTCCTGGTTATCTACAAATTACAATATTATTTTCATATAATACACGTTAAATAGATATCATCTCATGAATTCAAGGCCTTAAGAATTCATGGGATGATCATTTGTCATAAAAGAATCACAATTTCTTCAAGAACTTTTGAGTGTGACTATCAAACTAGG
The DNA here is from genome assembly GCA_027943335.1 of Chamaecyparis obtusa. Taxonomy (NCBI): domain Eukaryota; kingdom Viridiplantae; phylum Streptophyta; class Pinopsida; order Cupressales; family Cupressaceae; genus Chamaecyparis; species Chamaecyparis obtusa. Next base: position 167,468 of record BSBK01003983.1, read on the forward strand.
GAAAACATATGTGATAGCGAAACAAAATGAATCTTAAAGAATTGAAATAGTAGTAGGATAATATCTCAAACACCTCCTAATCCATTGGATCTTAGTATCATAAAGAAATTCACAAACAATGCCAAAAGGCCTTAAGATTTGCAGAAAAATTGTATTTTATTATATCTCTTCCACTGTCTGTACCCTGCCAGACTTCCTCTGCCTGTACAATGAATTTCTTTGTGTATTTGTAACTCTCTTTCAACTATCTCAACCACATTTTGGTGGTTATAAGGATTAAAATGTTTATAATATCCCTTAAATGAGATTTCCCTCTAAATGCACTCCTAGACGTTGTTATTCAAATATTTGAATTAAAAACCTTACAAATTATGTAACTTTTACTAATTTATTGAATACCAACTTTAATCTAATGAGATTTAATTCCTTAGACCTATTTATTGACCAAGTCTAGAATATTAGAATTTGATTTGATTCTAGGACACTACTGGTGCATATACATTCACATTTTGGTCCTTTTAAGGACATTTTGACATATTTTCAAATCTTGAATACATTGTATGCAATAATAGGCTTTAACACTTTCCAATTGATTTGACTTGGACTTTGATTGTCTAATTCAATCCTCTAAACTTCCATGTAGGCATTTAAGGTCTTCAAGTCTTTATTGATTGTTCTTGTTTCCCCTGCACCATACTCCCCTCCTCCAAAGAAAGTCTTGTCCCAGGAGTTGATCTTCTTTGGCCAAGCACCTATCTTTGATGACCTATGATTGCTAGGTTTGAAAGAGGTTCCCAAAGTGACCTCCTTACGCATAAAAGACCATGCACTCAAACACAAAGCATTATACTAAAAAATCCTTGACTCTGACTATCCTTGTTGATGACAATGTTGTTTAGGAAGTACCTATACTTGTGGCCTATTGTACGATTTATGTTAACCCCGTCTACTAATAAATTTCATCACCATTCCTTTGTTTACCAATGGGAAACTTCACTACCCTAATCAAAACAAAAGTTTTTTCAATCAATCATCCTTTCCTTGGACTATCATGCCCTTCAATTTGCACCTCCTTTCTATACCAACCAGTATCATGCCTTGTCCATGCACTGAAATATCATTTCCAAAAGACATAACTACATTCTTCATTTCATCCTTGATAAGTGGACCGAGTTTTTAATTTATCATTCCTTTATGCACTAGATAAGTATTTGTGAAACCATCATGCACAACCCTCCTAGACCATTGCCAAGATCTTTTCAAAATAAAATACCCAAAACTCATATTGAGGACATCACACAATACCTTATCCCTATACCTTCCAATTGAAAATTCAATCATGACTTGTTCACAAACAAGCATATTCTAATTCACATTCACCCAAGTTGCATAATATGGCCTAGGGTGTGGAAAACTTTTCAAATTCAACTTCAAATCAACTTCATGAGATACTACATTATGACTTTCTCCTGAGTCTATAGTGAGTTTGCATACCTTTCCTTGGATAAAACAATTTTATCTGAAGATGCTTACATTATATGGTGTTTGATTTCTTATTCCCATTAATAAGTATTCTCCTTCTTCTGGATAAACATCAATGGGTTCTCACTGCTCTTCCTTCTTGTTTTCTTCCTCTATCGAGTTCACTCTTTTATCTCTATCCTTGTCCTCATTCCACTTGGGACATCGAGAGGATTGATGACCCACTTCATTAAAATTGAAGAACCTTCCTATGAACACTCCACTTCCTCTTCCTCCACTTCTTCCATCTCTATATCCTCCTCTTGTCTCCGATGAGTATGGCTTGTCCTTTTCTTTATCACTGCTATTACGAAAACTAGTATTGCCTCTACCACCTCTTCTCCTCATCATTGAACCTCCTCTTATACCTCCTTCCCTCTCATGTCTTCTCTTTATCTTCTCCTCAGCCTTTATGGCCAATTTATAACACTCCTGAACTAATCTAGGGGTAGCAAGACTAAGTTCATCTTGGATATTGAACCTAAGTCTCCCCATGTACCTTGCAATCTTCTGTTCAACATCTTCTTCATGACTCACCCTTATGTCCAACTTATGAAATTCTTTAGTGTACTTCTGTACATCCATGTATTTTTTCTTAAGGCCCTGCAACTTGTATAGCTACACCCTATAATCATTGGAAATTTTTTTTCCTTCATCTTATCCATCATAGCATGCCAAGATGTAATCTTGGGCTTCCTATTCTTCCATATTTCTACTTGGAAACAATCCCACCATAGTAGAGTGTGTCCCTTCAACCTTGAATTTGCAATCTTCACCTTTTGTCCTTCTTCAACATCTTCACATTCAAAGAAGTTCACAACTACACTAAACTAATCAATCAACTCTTCATCATCCATCTTCCCTCCATACATAGGCAAATCTTATCTTGCCCTTGTATCTCCACTCTTTATGGCTTTTACAATCTTCACCATCCTTAGATCTTTGGGAACTAACTATTCTTCCCCATGGGGTACCTCTTCTTCTTCAACTTCTATTTCCTCAACCTATTTTCTCCTTCTATCTATTTTCTCCAATGCCAAGATTATGTCCATCATAGCTCTCATCATCCTATCCTTCTTATTGTTCTCTTTCTCCCTTTGTTCCAAGGTTTCCTTTAACTTCTTGTTATCTACCACTTGCTCATTTACTATCCTTTCCAAATCCATGTTTTCCATCATTGTGGGAAACTCTTCTTCTCCTTCAGATGTGGCTTTTGATATCCTTGACAAGGTGGATCAACTTAGTGCATCTCCTCAAAGGATACTTCAACTCCAAAGGCTAATCTAAGGATCCAAACTAGAAAAACTATCAAGACCACTTCCAAAGCTTTCTCAAAGGATTCCTACTATTCTCTGATATGACTTGATGTAGAGGTAAGGGTAGTGAGTGATGACAAGTAAGATAATTTTACAACTTTGAGAGATTTAGGCATTATCCCCAAGCCCTCAAGTCCTTCAAATAACGTCAAACGGATCAAGAATCCTCCCAATGACAAATGGTGATAAATGTTGTGTCTTTAGATTGTATTAGGATGGATTCAAATGGTTTTATGGTTCCAAACACTACCCAACACTCCTAGCTCTTCAACATTGTCCAAATACTATCACGGGCCTAAAGCCTCCTCTAGTAACCTTGTAGCAATAGTAAATAGCACTTAAATTTGAAATTTTACAAAGGATTGACTAAATAAATTATTGTTTTTGATACCCTTTTTCCCCTACTATAAAATACTAAAAGTATATTATGGACTCCTTTGGACCATATATGATTGTCTACACCTTGTGGCTTAAAAAATGCATAAAATGACCCTAATTAACAAAGAAACCATATGCTCCCTTTATTCTCAAGACCCCAAACTCTCAACAATGGCTTATAATGACTTCAAATGGTTAAATCTCTAAGAAATTTGTCTCATACCCACTACAGCACCAAATTCCCAAATTGCTCTTGTCAAACCCTTATTTCTAGGGCTTCCCAAATGTCTACCTTCGCAACACTCCGAAAAACAAATGGTGATGGAATCACCTTGTCCTCAACATAATAAATCACTTTCAATCACAAAGAAACCCACTATTCATCCCGATCTCCTACTGTTGTAGCATACCAAGCAATTTCAATGCTTTTCCTCAACCAAAACAATGGTGATCACTAGAACTCCCAATTATCTACACATTAAACTATTAGTTTCATATAGTACATGTTAAAAATATATCATCCCATTAATTCAAAGCCTTAAGAATTCATGGGATGATCATTTGTCATGAAGGAATCACAATTTCTTCAAGAACTTGGTGACTGTGACTGTCAAAATAGGGAAAATGTACGTGACAGTGAAACAAAATGAATCTTAAAGCATTCAGACAGTATTAGGATAATATCTCAAAACCCTCCTAATGCATTTGATCTTAGTATCAAAAATAAACTCACAAACAATGCCAAAAGGCCTTAAGATTTGCAAAGAAACTATATTTTATTATATCTCTTCCACTGTTTGTAACCTGCCAAACTTCCTCTATCCATACAATGGCTTCCTTGGTGTATTTGTAACTCTCTTTCATCTGTCTCAACCACCTTTTCATGGTTATAAAGTTTAAAATAATTAAAATATCCCTTAAATGGGATTTCCCTCTAAATGCACTCCTAGTCATTTTTATTCAAATATTTGAATTAACAACCTTACAAATTATGTAACTTTTGCTAATTTATTGAATACCAACTTTAATCTACTAACCTTTAATGCCTTAGTACTATTTATTGACCTAGTCTAGACTCTTAGAATTTGATTTGATTCTAGGACACTACTGGTCCACATACATTCATATTTTTGTCCTTTTAAGGATATTTTCACATATTTTCAAATCTTGATTACATTGTATGCCATAATAGGCTTTAACACTTTCCAATTGATTGACCTTGGACTTTGATTGTCTAATTCTATCCTTTGAACTTCCTTGAAGGTCTTTAACGTCTTCAATTCTTTATTGATTGTTCTTGGTGCCCCTACACCATGTAACCACACCAAACAAGGCTCTATCCATAATCCTTACCATCACCTTATAGATGAAATGAATAAATTTTTTACATTACTTCTTGAAGTTATCATTTATCATGAAAACACCCTCCAGAATACTAATTATGTTTTGTAATTCAACAATTTGAGCCTGGAGACTAGAAGGTTGACTTTTCACCTCAATAAAGGAAGGGTGGAAATTTTCACCAAGATGACTCCTAGAATGAAGAGGAGACTCACAAGCTATATTAACAATATCTTCCAGGTCATTCAAATTAAAAGTAAGTTCATTTTCTTTTAATTTTTTCTCAAGCTCTTGAGCATGAGCCACATAGTCATCATCCTCTGAATTCTTGATAGTTTCTTCTTCCTCCTCAAGCTGAAATTCCTTCTCTATTTCTAGAACTATTTCATCCTTAATTTTTCCCCCTTCTTATCTTTATTATGAAGCCTAGCCAAACATATTTCCCCAAAGCTCCCTTTATTTTTAGGCTCTTCAACCTCATCCCTCTCCTCCATGTTTTCTTCCTCGTCATTATCTATGAAGGGAGTGATTTTCTTAGGCTTCTTACTACTCATTTTGGTAGCAGAAGGTGTAGGACTGTAATGGTTTCTTTTCCACTTCTATGAGGTGGTTCAAAGAGGAGCTTCTTTTAAAGGAGTCTACTTCACTAGGGTTTTTTAATTTCTCCATAATTTTGGGATTTTTATTTTTCACGGGAGGGTTCTTCTTTCTAGTACTAGGAATATCCTTTTTAGAGATTATATTAGATTTAAGAAGGTCAATTTTAATAGTACTTTTAGTAGATTACATAGATTGTCTTTGCTCCTATTCAGGGTAAGTAATAAAATGACTTATATATGGAGAAATATCAAAGATAAAATGGTAAAATGTATAAATTAACCACTGATGAAGTAGAGGAGAACTCCTATTAGCAATACTAGAACTCAAGGAAATAAACAGAAATAAGGGAAAATCAATTTTATGGCCATTCTACAAGTGGTTCAAAATATAAAAGTGATAACTATGGAAGGAAGTATAACTTTCTTCCAAGGTGAAATATTTCATCACAAAGAAATAAATTAGGGCATATGGGGGAGGTAAAGATAAATTATCATACCCCATTTTGTGTGTCATCACTACCAGCTTTTCCCCCTCTTTCAACAATTGCTTCATATTGAATTTATAATCTCCCAATATTTTCCCCTCCACTTTACCACCCTAAAATCTAAGCCAAGTAGAATTTGCAATAAGTTCAAGAGTGTATCATCTTAAAATGGAAGCACTTCCATGTTAAGAGCATTTAGCCCTCTGAGTAAGTAGTCTGGGATCATGGAAAGTACCTCGATTGGGTTTTTGCATGGATCTGGTTGTTTCCCCCCTTGTTCTGCTTCTCTCTCCCTATTTCTGACCTCATTTCTGGAAAATTTCTTTGAGAATTTGGAGTTTTTGATTTCCTAGGTCATGGATGACCTAGTCCTTGACCCTAGGTCCAAATTTCAGTTTCCAAAAGTTTCAGGATGTCGGGTTTCGGAAAGTTTTATTTTCCCGCTTTCGGGTTAGCTATTTTGGTCTCAAAAACTGATGTAGAGGATCATTCAAACCATCCAATATCTTAAGGATCAATCTAGTATATCCTCCATTCCATCATGTAGACAACATATTAGAGGCATTTCATCAAACAAATGTCACCCAACATTAGTGTACTTATTCAAAAGTCATTTCAATACAACAAAGTACCTTCCATTCAATTGAATGCATTGCATTATGAAAGTATTAACAACTAAGAAATAAAATCTCCACAATATCTTTCAAAAACTTCTTTGAACATTGGGCCAAGAGCAATACTAACTAAAAAAAGATTGTGACTGTCCTTCATGGTAGTTTTCCTATCTTGGATTATGTTATTTACCATTTTCATTCTATACCTTATATTGGAAATCGCTCTAGTGAAGTTGTTAACAACCAGGGTTTTTAAATCATATCCAAAACTTAGAGACATCCAATGGTGGATTGGAAAGTTAGTCCCCTCGTACTTAGACCTACTTTTACTGTCCCAAATTTTCAAAAAACAAATAAGAGAACAATTATCTAGGCAATCCATTTTCTCTTCATACTTCACCATAGATGTTATAATCAGTCTTAACTAAAAATAGATTCTCACTAATAGAATCCCCAACCATTTTCAGATTGAAACCAATCCATTCATTAAGAGGAAAATGAACAATAATAGTAAAAAATGTGACTGAAACAAAATGTTCAAGACAAAAGAACTTGAATCCAACTTTGTAAAACATTGTTATTCAATAAAGGAGTATATTACAATTTAATCATGGTGTTCCTACACTTTCTCACTCTTCAACATTGGAAGATTTTCCTTGCAAGAAACTCTAAATATTCATGACTGTCACCAAGAATGGTGATAGTCAGAATTACATCTGCTCAAAACAACTCTCTAACTTTGACACCACCACCCACTGTTTATTCATCCTCTCCATGACTCTTTATTTTCCTTTGTGTGGTTACAACCTCTCCAACTAATTTCTTGACCGTACAGCCTCCAAACTAACCCTTCATCTTCCTATTAAATATTTCGAGCAACTTTTACAATGTTGCATTTTAACAACTTTTAAGGAAATCAATTGATTACATGATTTTGTCAATATACTTAATGTGACTCCAAATCCATTCAAATGACCTTATACAAAATTGATCATTCCATGACCTTAGACTTCCTGGATTAGGTGCTCCTACACCAAAAATGCTTAACTCTTAAATTGCATTAAATTTAGGTCCATTTCTATGGGTTAAGGTTAATTGGGATTTAATTCTCCAATGTTGGCCTTCTCTAGGAGTTTGTTCCCTGGATCACTATAAAAGGAAGCCTTCCTCTCTCATTTTGACCATCCACTTTCATGATCAAGGCATCAAGTTTTGAAATCAAGTGCTCAAGGTTTTCTCAAGGTTATCAAGAAAGCATTTCATCAAGCATTTTCAAGGAAGCATTCAAGCCCTCATCTCCATTCAAGTTATCCTTTGAAGATCAAGGATTAAAGAATTCAAGCCTTTGAAGGGATTTGGTTCAAGCATTCAAGATTCATCATTCAAACCCTAGATCTATCCATAATGGTGGTGTGATCTTCCTTCAAGATCCTTTGTTCATCTTCAAGATTCATTCTTCTCTCAAGGTTGATTCCAAGCATGAAATCATGGGCATTTTGATTTACATTTGCCAATGTTATGTTCAAGCTTTCATATCAATATATTTGTTTACATTTGAAATACAATTGCATATCTATTGAATTTCATAGCTTCATTATTAGATATATTTCTACTACTTGCTAGCATTCACCATTTCAATTTCATGATTAAGGTTGATTCCAAACTGGGGTTTGACCAAGGTAAACCCCTCATCCAAAAAACAAAAACCATTTTTCTTCTAGGTACAGGTCCGGGATAGAGAATTGAAGTACAGATCTAGATACCCTTTTCGATGAACTTCTAAGATCCACAAATAGAATTTTTGTCGGAGTTGTAGGGGGGTAGGATCCTACCCTGAGGTAAGACCTTTCCCCATTATCTGGGTCAAGGATGACCTAACTTCAGAAAGACAAAATTTTTTAGGGTTTTCTCTGTCTCGGCATTTCTAGTCCAGAATAGGTTGCATAATTTCTTGAAATTGTGCACAGACATCAGAAATCAATGATTTCTTTATCACCCTCCTTTTGAGATAAGTATTTCTATTTTATTTCCATAACATTTTCCATCATATATTCACACTTTTTTATTACACACATTTTCATAGAAAAATATAAGGTTTTCTCTAGGTTCATTCATATTCTTCATAGATTGATTCTTTTGTGAATTAACCTTTTGGTTGATCAATTTGGATCTCTCCTTTGGGAATTTGGATTTAAGGGTATATCTTATATTCCACACCCACACACTTAACATATAGATATATTTTTATATCTTACATTTTGGTGAACCCGACGAGCTTACCCCTTTTCTTTTGTGGATTTAGGTTCCCTATTGTGTTAGATTCATGGTTTAATCTTTTCTTGCATTAAGATTAGATTCCTTTTATGCTCTCGCACTTTAAAATTTAAAAATACAAAAAAACAAATCTATATATTCAACAAAAATACAAAAACATTTCTTGCATTTCATTTACTTTGAAGATCTTTAAGATGCTTTGGTGTGTGGTCATGGTCTTTATTACCCTTATTTTAGCATCTCTTTATCATACCTATGATGTTTATGAGAGTATTATCCACTTCATTATGTTGATGACTCTTCATTTTTCTCTTGCTTATGCTTTTGTGAAATTGACTGATACTAGTCTTCCTACATTCAAAACTTTCATTAAAGATTAATGTGGTAGACTTATTATCCTCTTGGATTATGTGAAGAATTTGGTAGATGATACACTATCTCCTAATCTTCCTAATCCTAGTCCTATCATTCCTAATTTTATTCCTAATCTTCCTATTCCTAAACTTATGTCTAATTCTACATCTATTAATCCTCGTTCTTCCTATACTTATGATGGGATTCATGCTATAGTTCAGGATGCAGATGTGCAAGAGTTCTTTGATTTACCTTCTCCTCTGATTCATGATGATATTAAAGGAAAGGGTAAAGAAACTTCTTAATGATTTACCTTATACAACCTTTACTCATGAGCATGATAAATAATCACCTCCTATGGATGCTTTACATGATATGTACACTACAAGATATAACATGATGACTAAACAAGGTTACAAAGGTTTAGGGCTTGGAGTTAATGAGCATGGTATCAATTATCTCATTCATATACCCCCTAAATTGGATATGCATGGTGTTGGTTGTTCGCAATCTCAATTCAAGTTAGATGATGTTAATCATCGTCCTCCTCTTCATGATCTTCTCCCTACACCTATCTTAGATAACCCTAATATTCATCAAGAAGTGGCTAAGAAGGTATATGTTGAGTTAATGAATTCCAAGAAATAAATCTTTAGGCCTATGTTGATAGTTGCTATATACAAATAAAAATGTTCTTTTCATTATCGTAATACACATTTACTTGCTGATTGTAGACATTTCAAGTTATATGTTAGAGAAAGAACTACTTTTGGGATTATACATTTTTCTCATGCATTTTTACAATTCCTGCATAATTTTGATATAGGGGATTCCCCTCGTTCTGATATAATATAGGTTTTATTCCCCTCTTGTCTCGGGACTGGGGGCAAGAGTTGTATTTCCATCCAGTCTCCTAGGATCCATTAGTCTTTTTACTAGGCTTAATTGGTATTCTTTCTCTCCTATCTCTCTATGGTTTTGTATTATGTTTATAATCATACATAGATCTTATTTAAGATATATTTTCTAAGAGATTTTTTTTGCAAAGGTATCCCTTGTCTCTATCCTTGGGGGGCAAGGTTCATCCTTCTTTCTCTTTGTCTAGGGAACTGCTTTCCTTAGCTTAGTGGTATTTGTTTATATTGCAATATTATTTCATTATATTGACTGATGTTTTGACTATGGACATCTTTTTATATGAGAGGTTTTTGTCCTAGGTCATCACCTCTTCCTTATTTTGCAAATGATATTCTTTATAAAATCTTACCCTTTCTTGGTGTTGGAGTTGTTTCCCTCATTCAAAGATTCCTCTTCCTCTTGTTTCCAGGGGGCTTGATGATTGAATCTTTCTTCCTGCTTGGTTTATCTCTAAAAGATGATATTTTACCTAAAGCACTCCTCTTTGGTGGGGGTCTTGTTGATAAGATCTCTTTCTTTGAGGATCCCTTTTTCATGAGTGACATATTATTTTTACAATTATCTATGTTCTTGGATGTAGGGGACAATATCCCTCGCTAAGAATATGGTATACATTGTTGTAAATAAGATATCTCCTTGCATTATGAAGTAGGTATCCTCTTCCTCTTCCTTATCATGTCTAGTAGACTACCATGATAAGGAGGGGGAATATATAGGGTCTCCCTTGTACTATAGTTTTTTTATGTATTTTACATGCTAAATCTTGTAAGGTAACAGACATAAGTTGCTAAATCTTGAAAAGACACACATTTTCAATATGCTAAATCTTCTGAAGATAACACACATAAGTTACTAAATCCTGAGGAGACACACATTTTTCAATTTTCAATATGCTAAATCTTGGAAGGTAACACACATAAGTTGCTAAATCTTGAAGAGACACACATTTCCAATATGCTAAATCTTCTGAAGGTAACACACATAAGTTACTAAATCCTAAGGAGACACGCATTTCATATTCATAGTGATACAAGAAGGTGGATCTATTGGTATTCTAAAAGCCGTCAGAAGATGCATTAAAATTTAAAGCATAGTTTATGGGTGAACTATCAGGTTTGGCCACTTGTTTGGCTCTCCCTCAAGGGTGATTCACGATAAGGTGGGTATCTTACTATGTGAGGTAATCACTTTCTCTTTTCTCTCTTTTCACTTTCATGCTAGTAGGACTGGATCATGAAGCTATGTTATTTATAATGTTGCTCTTGTCTTTCTTATGTGATCATTTATGCTTTTATGATAGCTTTCCAAATGTGATATTAGTATGAGAAATATATCTTAGCAAGGTTTCTTATGCTAGTTTATTTGGGTTTGTTTTAGTACTAACCCCTCTTTTGTGTTGTTTTTGGTTTTCTTTTCACACCCTCATGCGTGTGTGTTGAGTTAGAATCCTTAGCATAGGGGCTTGTGTCCTTAGCTAAGTGTTATTTTATCTCATTGTGAATCCACTCAGATCTTTTCTTTCATCTCCTTTACCAAGAGTTTGCATCTAATCCATACTCTTGCTAAAGTGGGGGCTTAATGTATCATCTTAAAATAGAAACACTTCCATGTTATGAGTGTTTATCCCTTTGAGTAAGTATTCTAGGGTCATGTCAAGCACCTTGATTGGGTCTTTACATGGATTTGGTTGTTTCCCCCCCTATTCTGCTTCTCTTTCCTTGTTTTCGACCTCATTTCTGGCAACATTCTCTGAGAAACTAAACTTTTTGACTTCCTGGGTCAAGGATGACCTAGAGGGTCAAGGAAGACCTCATCATTGACCTAGGTAAGAGAATACCTCCTCCCTGACCCTAGGTCCAAATTTTAGTTTCTAGAAGTTTTGGGAAGTTGGGTTTCAAAAAGTTTAATTTTCCCACTTCCGGGTCAGCGATTTTGGTCTCCGAAATGGTAAAATCTTAAATTGTATTTAATCTAGGACCATTTCTATGAGTTAAGGTTAATTAGGATTTAATTCTCCAATTTCAGCCTTCTATAGGAGTTTGTGCCCTAGATCACTATAAAAGGAATCCTTCCTCTCTCATTTTCTCCATCCACTTTCATGATCAAGGCATCAAGTTTTGAAATCAAGTGCTCAAGGTTTTCTCAAGGTGATCAAGCAAGAATTTCATCAAGAATTTTCAAGGAAGCATTCAAGCCATCATCTCCTTTCAAGTTCTCCTTTGAAGATCAAGGATTCAAGCATTCAAGCCTTTGAAGGGATTTGGTTGAAGCATTCAAGATTCATCATTCAAACCCTAGATCTATCCATCATGGTGGTGTGATCTTCCTTCAAGATCATTTGTTCATCTTCAAGATTCATTCTTCTCTCAAGGTGGATTCCAAGCATGCAATCATGGAGGTTTTTATTTACATTTGCTAATATTATGTTCAAGCTTTCATATCGATATATTTGTTTACATATGAAATACAATTGCATATCTATTGAATTTCATAACTTCATTGTTAGATCTATTTCTACTACTTGCTAGCATTCTCCATTTCCATTTCATTATTAAGGTTGATTCCAAACTGGGGTTTGACCAAGGCAAACCTCTCATCCAAACAACAAAAACCATTTTTCTTGTAGGTATAGGTGCGGGACAGTGAATTGAAGTACAGATCTAGATACCCTTTTTGGTGAACTTCTAAGAATTCACAAATAGAATTTATGTTGAAGTTGTAGGGGGTAGGATCCTACCCCAGGGTAAGACCTTGCCTTGCTATCTGAGTCAAGGATGACCTAACTTCAGAAAGACAAAAGTTTTTCATGGTTTTCTCTGTCTTGGAATTTCCACTCTGGAACAGGTTGCGAAATTTCTTGAAACTGTGCACAGACATTAGAAAATAGTGATTTCTTCATCAACCTCCTTTTGAGATAAGTATTTACATTTTATGTCCATAAAATTTTCCATCATATATTCACACTTTGTTATTACACACATTTTCATAGAAAAATATAAGGTTTTATCCTTCATTCATATTCTTCATAGATTGATTCTTTTGTGAATTAACCTTTTGGTTTATCAATTTGGATCTTTCCTTTGGGAATTTGGATTTAAGGGTAGATCTTATAATCCACACCCACACACTTCCTTATAGATATTAAAATATATCTAAGATATATTTTTATATCTTACAAAGAGTAACCTTGATTTTAATACTCCCAATAGTGACATTACCATGTATCAAGGATTTGCAAAACTTTGATATTAATAGGGTATTATATCCTCTCATGGCCATAAAATACAATGTGAAGCTACCTCTTTTAAATATGTCCTAGAGCTCACCATTCTATAGTAATTCTTGATAGTCTCTAGGTTCATGCCTTTTCAAAGGTCCCCTCATAATGTTGATCACAGATAGAACAAAGTGCATTACCAAGGACTTGAAAGGCCCACTACTTCTATCTATAGTAAAAAACAAGAAACCCTTTTCACTTTTTTTACTAGAATAGCCAATAAAATTCTTGAACACTAGACAAAAATGATTTTGAGAATAGACACAATAATCATGATCATTCCCCACATAAATGAAAGAGATTCCTTTAATCTTTAGATTGATATGGTCAATATTTTTCAGATAGGGGATTTGAAATTTCCATTTTTGAAATCTTATAAAATATTACCAAAGTAAAGCTTCCCACACACAATAATTAATGTAATAATTATTAATATGATATCCCGTAAGAAAATTTATGGAATGCCACATTGGAATCCAACTTGCATATACATTTAAAAGAAAGTGCTTAACTTGAAAAGGGTACCCATTAATAATGATAAGGGTTAAGATAGTAGGAAAATCCCACATATAATTTTTCATGAAACAAAGTCTACGAGGGTCCCAACTCAAAACTTTAGTTCTCATCATCCCCTTAGCTGAAAGCATGATGCCACTATTAATATAAATCTTAGGATTATAAATATTAGTTGATGTCATCATCAACTACATGAAGTAAAAAAGCCAAATATTCCCTAGTAACTAATGCAAGATATAAAGACCCACCAAAGACTATCTACATACTTCAGAAAGTTCCATTCAAAATAATTAAGACCCATATTGGCTATAAGATCTACTTCATGTTAGGGTGAATCAGTATTCTACAAACTTTAGCTTTTTCCCAATTATGGATATAACATATTATCTTTACACATGCTTAACATAAGAAGCTAAACAACATGCATAGCAATAAAACTAAAGAACTCATAACACATCATTTGTTCTCGAGAAAACCCTGGTGGGGACGGTACCCACAAAGATCCACTAATCAAAAGTATCATCTTAAGGATGTTGACCCTGTTAGGAGTCTATTACATGCACATAGTGTCTCAGTCCTGATTAAGGGACTATAGGCCTTGTTAGAAGCCTCGACCCTGTTAGGAGTTGGCAGTACAAAATGTGATTACTAGATGAGCCCACTGCCCAAACAAGTAATATATAATAATCATTGATTACAAAAGTAGGTTAAGGTACATAACCTTATACTTCTTGCTTCAATATCTCTCCACTACTCATTCACTATCACTATTACATATACATCATATATCTCGCATCATATCACTTCTTAATTACTTTTTTTTTCTTACAATTTACAATTACATTTATATAAGTTATTAAGATTAATAACTTTCCAGTCAGCTATCATATTACAAAATAACTTTATCCAAGGTTTAAAATATAGTATGTCATCCCTTTATATTTTTAATTCATTATTTTGATAAAAAAAATAATCCCTTAACTCTTTATCAATTCTGTCTTCATATTCTGTCATGTCGGCTTGACACTGTCTTTAGTAAAACTATCATAACTTCTTCCGTACATGTCGTACTGACTTGTACTTTGAGATGAGTCTTCAATAGTCACTATAGAGTCTATGTTCAAGTGCAGAAGCACTGAACTTACTCCAATCAACATCACAAACAAAAATTGTCTTCAGTTTCACTGGTAAAAACACTATCTCATACTTAGACAATTTCGCATTGCGCTCTGACATATTAGCTCTCTAACCTGTGTGATCTTCATGTAGATCATATGTTTCCATAATGACAACATCTATGTAACCAACTCAGCCAAATTTCCAACAATCTCCCCCTTTGTCATTGTTGGCAACATATGAGAAAATTGGCTAAGTCTAAAACTTCAAAATCTCAAAATTGTAGCCATAGTATAAAATATATATACTATCCTTATAAGTCCAAAAAAAATATTATCTCTAATACAATATTCCCCCTAAGAGTATCAATCCTTATCATTTTCTTATCAATTTTTTGCTATATATATCTCCCCCTTTGACAATAATGACAAAATAAAGGTAAGGAGGGTTACAAAACTGTATTCACAAAAAGATTATACCTTAATTCAATATTGCAAAGTTAGTAGGCTTGCAACACAATCTGCAAAATCAATCTTTATAGCCTCTAACTCCTTCTCCCATGATTTCTTAATAGAATCTGCCACACTGAGTATAGTGCATAATCCATAAGATGCTATCTCACATGCTTGGAGATTCTCAAAGCTAAATTTTTTAAAAGATGTCTTAGTTGAAAGACATTCTTCCAATTGTCCTTCAATAATACTTAACTTCATAGAAGTGTGCTCTCTTAAAAGAGTGAATCTTTTCATTTTCCTATCTTTTTCATCTTGCAAAATTCTGATTTCATCATATATCTTATGAATTTTCTTCTCAACATCAAATACCTTCACATTGGGGCTTGAAAGAAAGTTAGTTTCATTCTAAATTTCTGCTTCCTTCATCTTCATCTTCTGATCTTCTTCTCTTGTCAAGGTCTTTGATTTTGTACATTGGATGTAGAAAGATTTTCCTCTTTCCAAATTCTTCCTCAAGTCCTTTATACAGATATCAAGATTGTTGATATCATTACTGATATTCTGGCTAATGTTCAAAAGTGTTTTGGCCTCATAGGCTTATTGAGCTTTCACTTTTCCTATATCAGTTAAATTTGTGAACTCACTATCAAAAGTGTTCATCACTTTCTTTTCTTTCTCCAGAGGGTCAGCTTCTATAATTTGTGTAGTTACAATGCCTTGTAACTTCTCATTAAGCTCCTTCAGGCATCCTTCAAGACTTTTTACTTTCTTATTCTTTCCAATGATCTTGTTTAAGGATGTGATCAATTCCATCTGATCATCATCATCTACTTCCTTTCCCAAATGCTCAATCATAGATCCAATCTAGTTCTTCTTTCCAGTCTTAGGAGTAAGACTGATATCTTCTTTAGTGGGAATAGGTACTTGTTTTTCTGTCACTATGGGTTCTATAACTGTGGTCTCTATTTTCTCTTCTCCTTTGGTAGTCTCCTGCTCTTCAAAAGTTGAATTGTCAACAATGTTTTCCAGATTCTTGAATACATTATCATCAGTATCCAAGGTGATCTTAGTTTCTTCTATATTCATGACTTCATCTTCAATGTTTATGGCTGGTGGAGAGGGAATGTCCTCTTGTTCTATTTCACCTGGTTTCTCTACTGCAACTGATGGTTCTCCAGCATTTTCTGACATAACCTTGATGATTTCTTCCTTTGTTTCTACGTTAAATTCTTCATGTCTACCTCCCATAATCTGAATAGGTCTCTTCTTGGTTCTCAAATGGGTGCTTAAAGCTTTCATAATTTGACTAAAGTCTACTTCATCTTTTACAACAAAAAGCTTTCCTACAAGATTTTCTCTAATAGATGTGTCTTCCTTTGATGCTCTCTTCTTCCTATTCACAAGTTTATTGCACAAATCATCAGGTATCTTACCCTTAATTGTATCAAACTTCTTATTAGAAAAAATCATATCCTTTACCACTACATTTTCTAGATTTAATCTCGCTGCATAATCATAGAGATCATAATACTTATTCATTCTTGTAAAGTCTCCATCTTGAATGATCTGTTCATTAAGCTTCTCAAATATAGGTTTCCAAGTTTTCTTCTTAATAGAAGTGCCATCATCTTTGATTTCTACAATTTTCCTTGGAATTGGTTACACTAATGTTTTTTGTCTCTTACCTGGTCCAGTAGCACTCTCTTTTACTCTTTTGCTAGGTGTGGAGGAAGTGGATCTAGTGGATATCCTTGCTTCTTGATCCTTCTCAATTTCTTCCACTTTCACCTTAACTTGTGTTTCTTCTTGCTATGCTGCAATTGATGATAAAGGTGGAATAGACAAAACTTCTTTTTGTCCAATATCTCTGATTGTTGCTGCTATTTGATTTTCTATCAAGAATTCATGCTCAGTCATCCTTGTATCTTTTAGAATTTTCTTGATAATACTCTCAACTCTTTTCTTTGACTGCTTCTCTTCAAGTAAGGTCTTTGTAGAGTTGAAGTTCTCCTCAAAGGTTCCAAACCTATTATAGTGAGTGTCCAACTTGCACTTAAGTAACCTGCTCACATACTCTTCTATCTCTACCTTAGATATCTCATAGCCAAGAGGGTCTATGAACTCTATTCTAGGTTCTACTGCTTCAATGTAGGTAAAGTCAATATCAACCATGAAACATATCTCATTTTTATACTTCTCCACAAGAGACTGTGGGATCCTTGATCTTCTAGACACTATATCCTAAAATGTCTTGATTACCAATATTGCACTCTCATTCACTTTATCAATAACATGCCTCCTGTACACTAGGCTAATCCTTTCCATTGTAGTTTGGCCATCATTCCAGTCATTTCCAATGTTGTAAGGAAATCTTCTCAATAGATGAAAAAACATATAGGTGATTAAGGATGAGAATCTAAATTGTGTATACTTAGTTTTCTTAATCTTTTCCAAATTCTCAAACAGTTGAATTCTCAGAATCTCACACATATCAACTTGTACTTTGTCAACACACATCAGATAAGCTACATGTATCATTCCAGCTACCATGTCATCCTCTCTTGATTTTGCACAAAACTTAGTGGTTAGGATCTTGCATAAGTATCTGACATCATCTTGTTGAATCTTACTAATCACAATTCATCTAACATTATAGGATGAATTTGTGTTGTTTATGACTATTTTCCTCATGTTCTTCTCATTTAAAGGAATGGCTCTAGTTTTAGATAGTCTAGTAACTTCATGAATCAAATCAGTTGTGATATCTATCACTGTATCTTCTAACCAAAACTTCCCATTATGAATTATGCTTAAGATTATCTTAGTAAATTCTTCATTGTCAAATTCATACTGTAATGCGTACTTAATGATCTCATTATGTTTCAAATGTTCAAATCCTTCTTTCAATGCCATGTCCTGATTGTAGATCTTCTGATATTCCTAGGTGAGATCACTACCACTGATAGTCTCTAGTTTGCATCCAAGATAACTTCTAACATTCTCTAGATGTAAAACTTCATCCAGTATAGATGATAAAGCTAACCTAGGATCATCTTCCAAGGGTTCTACTAGTTCCCTTTTCATCTTAGGTCTATTTTTATCTTTGACATTGTGAATTAAAGAAACATCCATGATTTCCTCTAATTGCTTCACTGATTTAAAGATCTGTCAAGTAAAATACCTTGATTTTTTTTATTTTAGGGCTTGTGTAGATTCGGCACAAAATTCTTCTCCAAATCTTTGCAAAATGCTTCCAATCACTACTCTTTCATCTCCTTAACACTTGTATTTACTTTGATGATCAAATAATACTGATCATGACCTTTTATTAATTCAATATCACTTAGATCTGACATCACATTCAATTCTTTTGCCACTTCTTTCCAAAAAGTTGATTCTGCTAACCTGCAAAACTTAGAACTTCTTGCGATCTTGCAAAACATAATATTTTCTTTATGCTCTTAACCAGCATTAGAACATCATATACTACCTTGCATTAACTACACAAGACTCAGTTCATCATATATTTACTTCTACACTAATCTAAGTTCCTATTCTACTATAATTTTCATAAATTAAGTACTTTGAGATGGGTCAGGTAAAGATTCATTCTTACCTTTTAATACTTCACCTTCCTAATTACCTTCAATGTTGAATATGTCTCCTTGATCTATGCTTTTGATAAACTTCACTTCATCTAAATTACTACAACATCCTTTCTGACTATTACTTGCATCTTCATTTCTTCTTGCATGATTCTAAGGTTAGGATTAGGATGAAAAACTCTATTGTTCATTCTGCAAAACCTTGTTGTATGTCCAATCATGTTGCATATCTAACAAACAATTCCATTGTTCCCATATCTTGGTCTAGGCTCATTTATCTATGATCTACAATTTCTAGCAATGTGTCCAACCTTGTTGCATCTATAACATATTACTCCATTTCTTCTATTCATATCTTCAGTAGGTTTCTTATCTGTATTGTTAGTATTCCTAAAAATTCCACTACTATTATTATTCTCAATAAATTTAGGTTTCCTACATTCAATAGCTCTATGTCCAAAACCATGACAATTATAACAATAACCATTAAGAGCTTTGAATTGCTTACTTGTGCAATCTCTCTTCATATGACCAATAGTATTACAAGAAAAACATCTACCTTTGAATTCTCTTTGCATACCTTTGGGTGATTCCTCTTTCTTAGATGATTCTTCTTCCTTAGGTGTATCTTCAAATTTGTTAATCTCATTAGACTTCTTCTCATCTATGCTTTCAGATATTTTTAGATCTAGTTCCTTTCTTTCTTCATTTTCTTTAAAAGTGTTGAATCCAAGACCAGTCTTATCATAGAATGGTTTTTGATAAGATATTTGTTCATCAATCTTCTCACTAGTTAAATATAGCCTTTCAAGTTGTTGTTTGGATTGAGTCAATTCACCTTTCAAAATTGTATTGTATTTCTCAAGTTCAACATACTGCAAATTGATTTTCTCAAGTTCAGATGTTACTTTACCAAGTTTAAATTTTAGTCCTTCATTTTCATTTTTTAGACTTCCATTCCCCGATTTCAGATTTGCTTCATTCTTGTCATATCCATCTTTTAGACTAAGCTTCAAATTTGCTATCTTCAGTTCATGCTTAAGGATCTCATTTTATTTTTCTAAATTGTCATCACAATCTTCAATGAGAACTTCAGATTCCTTTTTAGATCTTAGATCTTCCAACTTGTTTTTCAGTTTCTCAATGAGGTTCTTTGCATCATCATATTTTCTTTTCAAAGTGTCTCTTTCAATAGTAAGCAAATTATACTATTCAAGAGATTCTTCTATAGTTGATCCATATCCATAGAGATCTTACTCAAGCTATTAGGCTTTCCTTGAATGATTCTTTTGCAAGTAACTAAGCTCTGATACCAATTGTTAGAAATAGGGAATACTGAGAAGGGGGGGTGAATCAATATTCTACAAACTTTATCTTTTTCCCAATTATGGATATAACATATTATCTTTACACATGCATAACATAAGAAGCTAAACAACATGCATAGCAATAAAACTAAAGAACTCATAACACATCATTTGTTCTCAAGGAAACCCTGGCCAAGGGAAAACCCTGGTGGGGATGGTACCCACAAAGATCCACTAATCAAAAGTATCCTGTTAAAGATTTTGAACTTGTTAGGAGTCTATTACATGCATATAGTTTCTCAGTCTTGATTAAGGGACTATAGGCCTTGTTAGAAGCCTCAACCCTATTAGGAGTTGGCAGTACAAAATGTGATTACTAGATGAGCCCATTGCCCAAACAAGTAATATACAATAATCAATGATTACAAAAGTAGGTTAAGATACATAACCTTATACTTCTTTCATTAATATCTCTTCACTACTCTTTCACTATCGCTATTACATGTACATCATATATCTCGCATCATATCACTTCTTAATTATTTTTTTTTCCTTACAATTTACAATTACATTTATACAAGTTATTAAGATTAATAAATTTCCAATCGGCTATCATATTACAAAATAACTTTATCCAAGGGTTAACATCTAGGATGTTGTCCCTTTATATTTTTAAGTCATTATTTTGATAAACAAAATAATCCCTTAACTCTTTATCAATTATGTCTTCATATTCTGTCATGTCGGCTTGACACTGTCTTTAGTAAAACTATCATAACTTCTTCCTTACATGCCATAATGACTTGCACTCCGAGATAAGTCTTCAATAGTCACCATAGAGTCTATGTTCAAGTGCACAAGCACTGAACTTACTCCAATCAACATCGCAAACAAAAACTATCTTCAGGTTCACTGGTAAAAACATTATCTCATACATAGACAATTTCGCATTGTGCTCTGACATACTAGCTCTCTGATCCATGCGATCTTCATGTAGATCATATGTTTCCATAATGACAACATCTATGTAACCAACTCAGCCAAATTTCCAACACTTCACAGTTTCCATCCCTTAAGGTATGATGAATTTCCACATGATTGAAGTTGGCAAGCATTCTTTTAAAATCCTGGGAAATTGATAATAAGAACCATGGGAAACCAACATTGAATTTTAAGTAGTCAATTATGAGCTTTGAGTCTCCTTCAAGGATGACACAATCTAAGTTTTGTTCCTTCATTCTTTTAATTCCTTTCCAAGAAGCAATAGTCTTTGTTCTATTATTTGAGCAAACACCTAAAGTTTTGAAAAATCCTTCAATGAGAACACACTACCAATTCTCGATGACTCCATTAATAGGTTAGAGATTAGGGTTTCCTTTGGCACTTCCATCCACATTACATTTAACTAGTAAGTTGGAGAGTGAACCCACTTAGTATATTTTCTCCTCAGAATACTATATCGATTGATGTTTATGTGGTTTTTTTTGTAATCCCAAAACTTGTTTAAGTCTAGTCTGCTAGAGAGTAGGGCTAACTTTTCCTTTTCCAAAGGAAATTGCAATGATGTTTTCTTTAACTTTTTGTTTAATGATTTGAAATAGGTTTGTACTATTCCTAGATTTGTCTATGAAAATCCTTTTATTTCGTTCCTTCAAGGTATTTGATACGAGAAATGGTAGAATGTGAGCCCATAGATTTTTTAGAATGGGGTGATAAACCAGGCTCAAATTCCACTATTCTATAAATAGATTCATTGAATTTTGCATTTCCTAATCCATATTAATAGATTCAAGAACATTGTCCCACACCTCCTTAACATAGGAGAAATGCAAAAAAGATGTTGAATGCATTCACAATCTTTTTAACAAAGAACACACATGTTAACCAATGAGAATCTCCTCTTATTCAAATTATCAATAGCTAATGAATTTCCATGAGCTACAGTCCACTAGAAGAATTTAAATTTTAGGATAAGTTTGGGGATCCAAATTAGCTACCAAATTTGGTTGATGGTGTAATCTATTTCCAGAGAAACATAGACATATTTGATAGAGAAATGACTCGAGGATTTTTGTTTCTAGATCCAAATATTTGCACTAGTTTGTGAGAAAGGAAAACAATCTAGGAGAAGGGGAATTATGGATAAGAAGTCTTTCTGAAGAGTATTGTGAATCTAAGGCTTCGTATTAGCACAAACTATCACATGTTTAATTTTTTTTTCTAAATAGCCTTGCTATTGACAAAACTAACATAATTACCCACTTGGGTTCAATTAGTTTTCATAAGCCACCTTTTGATCTGATTGAAGTTACTGTGGTCCACTAAAGATTTTTTGATATGCCAAATGTCCTCCCAAAATATAGTTCTAATTCCATTTTCAATGATTTCCTTGGTACCTTTCCTTAAAAAAATTTTGGTTTAAAGAATGTTGTTCCATAGAGGGGATACCAAGGTAGACGTGGAATCATATAGAAAGGAGTTTGTTTCCTTGTTGTGAAGATACTTAGCATTTCTTAAATTTCCCCAATATTTATTATTTTCCATAAGAAACCTCTCATTTTAGCATTGAGAGCTCTATTAAAAGGATCTTATTTTTTTGAATACCCAAGCCACTTCCACTCTTATACAAGTAGACCTTATCTCATTTAACCATTAATCTCACTTTTTTCTTAGTCTTTATCCATAAGAATATTTTTTATAGTTTCTCTATGCTATCGACCACTGATGAAGTTATTTTTAAAAGGAGACATAAAATACACTGGAATTCTTTGGAAACAAGCCTTAAGGATTTTTATTTTTCCTACCCAATTTAGCATTTTTCCTTTCCATCCATCAAGTTTCTTATGAAATATTTCTATAAGGATGTACTGAAAACTATGAAGAGGAAACTTGGTAGTAAGAGGTAATCCTAGATAAGAGTTAGGTAAGGAAGAAATACTACATCCAAGGATAATGCACAAGATTAGATTGGAGGGCTTCAATGACATTGAAAAATTACAACTTGCTTTTGTGGTATTTAATATGTTGTCATGAAATCCTAGTATAGTTCGCTAGAATTTCTTTCCATTTCTTAGCCTTTGAGAGGTAGGCCTCCCCAAATAGTATGGTATCATCCAAAAAAACTTGGTGAGACAAGGTTTGTATCTAGTAAGTATCTTTAACACCTTTTAGCTTATTTTTGTCCTTATTCATTTTAATGTTCTGACCTAGGACCTATGCCACAAGAATGAACAAATAAGGGGATAGGGGTTCCCCTTGTCTTAGTCCTTTACCAATAGAGAAGAAGACTTTAGGGGAATTATTTATCAAAATAGAATACCTATTAGTATTCATACATTCTATAATTATCTTTACAAATTTTATATTAAAACCATAATTCCTTAGCACAACAAAAAAGAAATACTAGTTAACCTTATCATAACCTTTCCAAATATCCAGTTTGAGAATCATGCCTTCTTTTTTTCTATTCTCGAGAGAATTTATCATTTCATGAGTCATGATAAAACTATCTAGGATATTTTTCCCTTAAAAAACCCTTTTTGATTTGGAGAAATAAGCTTGTCAATAATAGTCTTTATCCAATTCATCATAATTTTAGGAAAGATTTTATAAAGGGTATTACATAGACATATAGCCCTATAATCAAACATTTCTCTGGTGTCAAAAATTTTAGGAATTAGATAAATGAAGGTAGAATTGATGTCCTTTAATAACCATCCCATTCTAAAGAAATCCCTCATAGCATTAAAAATGTCAATACCAACAATATCCCAATAAATATGAATGCAAGTCAGGGGGAATCTAGGCCCAAGAGCTTTTAATGTTTGAAAGGAGAACACAACATCTTCAACCTCTTTGAAACTAACTTCTTTAGTGATACTTTTATTATCCTCATAGGTGATTACTCTAGGCATAGGATCCAACATTCCATTCATATTAGAGTTGGCAACATTATTATTATCTTGGGTGATCAGTAAAAGATCTAACAACCAAATTGGCAAAATCATCCTCATGATCCATAAAGTTACCATTAGGAAGTTGCATCTTTCTAATTTTATTCTTTATCCTATGATTTATGGTAGACATATTAAATAATTTAGTATTTTTTTCACCCTTAGTAAGCTACCGAATCCTATATTCCTATTTCCAATAACCTTCCTCTTTCTTATTTAGTTTTGTCCATTTTTCTCTCAAAGTTCTTTCTTCCTTATAGATGTCATAGTCATACTCTCCTTTCTCCATTCTCTCCTATATCTTTTTTAGGTCTTTAGTGACTTTCCCTTTCCCTTTTAAGATTTTCTCAATGGAATTTCTATTATAGCCTTTAACTTTTTCTCTTACAATTTTTAGTTTTTTATAAACTTGAACCATAGGACATCTCGAACATTGATTATTCAACCAGCTTTCAACTAGACTTCTAAAATCAATCTGTGAGGTCCAAATTAGTTTGATTTGAAAGGTAAAGGGACCTTTTTCTAGTTATCAGATCAATCCAATATAATGGCACTACGATCTGGAACCATCTTAGGTTAGGGAAATAGGGAAAAGTTAGCAATATTATGAACCAATCAGGGGAAAGTAGGAATCCATCCAGCCTAACCTAAATTAAATTTTTCTTATGTATTCAATTAGACAAAGTAAAGGATGAACCCTTAAGCTCAATATCACTCATTCCCAAGGAAGAGAGGAACCCAAACAAGTCAAGCATACTCTCACTAAAATACTCCAATCCCCTAGAATTCTCTAAAGGATAAATAGGGGAATTGAAATATCCTCCCATCATCCATATTTCATTCTTCTTCCCCTAAATGGTAGAAAAAGTAGACTCCCACAACTCTTTCTTGCCAAATTTAACATTGTGGGAATACACATTAATAAGGTTCCAACATTTATTAGCATTTTGATCTTGGAAAGAAGTCATCGAGAATATTCTTAAAGAATGAAATAAAGTTCCAACAATTTTATTAGGGTTCCAAAGAGTGGCCAAGTTCCCCAAGGGACCATTAGCATCACTAGAAACCCATTTTGTGGTAGGCTAAATAAGTTTGACAATTTTTTTAGACCCCTCTTTTTTCATTTTAGTTTCTTACACAATTAGGATATCCACTTTATTATCTAGGATGACACATTTCAACATGTTCTTCAAATGTCTATTTAAGCCTCTTAGATTCCAAGAGAGAATCTTCATGATTTAGTTGATTAAATTTCACAACCCAACCTTGAGTTATGTCCCCACTCCTAGTGAGATTTTTTTTCTCATTTCATTTTATTTTTTGGTTGAAATAAACCATCTATTGTTCTCTATTTTTATATTTCTACTTCCTTTGATATCTCTTTCTCTCCACTTTCTTTTTGTGTTTGCCTTCGTAGATTAGTGTCATACCCAACATCTCTCTTCTTTTTCTTTTTACCTTTTCCTCCTACTATTTTCCACTTTGAATCCTTCCCAAAAGAAAGAAAACCTGGAGGGGAAGAAGAGAATCACAAAAGAGACAACTTATCCTTAAGGCTAGACATTCCTAGTGATGCAACAAAAATTTCTTTAACAATCAAGAAAAATACAAGAGAGACAAAGAACATAGAGGAATTTTTAGAATTTCAATCTTTCCTTATTATTCTTCCAACTAATCTATTGCTACAATGGGAGAAAACATTAATTTAAGTACAAATCCAAAATTACCTTTTTTGACATTTTTTTATTAAAAAATATTTTTTTCCATTTTTCATATTTTTTAAAACAAGTTGAAAAAAGATGAATTTTTTGGTGAAGCTTCCTAAAACTAAGATAAGATGAACTCCCACCTAACCTTCAAAATTGAAAATAATATTGTGAACTTATTAAAAAGACAACTTTTCCAAAAAGCAAAAAAAGATACTAAAATCTTAAAAAGCCACTAAAAGCTTCTGCATCATTCTCCTCTGGTTGAAAAAAAAACAACACCTATAATTTTTTCTTGATTACACACTTCTTTTCTTGATCTAATCATTCCCATTGTACTATATATCTATTGTATTCACATTGGAGAGTATTAACAATATTCTTATCTAAAACTTGTGCAATCTTTTCCTTTTTCTTGCTTGGTATTATCTCATAAGAATTGTTATTGATTTTCTTGAAAATTTTGTTTGGACCAAATTTCTTTATCCTGCAACTTCTTATTGCAAATTGATCTTTTCAGCTCTGATGACTTTTTTTATAACTTTTGTCTTACTTCTTCCTGCAACTGGTGGAGGTGTTCTTCTTGACATGGGATGTCTCTTTTGGGTGGAAGATGATTAGGTAATTTTTCTGCAATGACATCAACAAAATATTCCTATTTATCAATTTCCTTCAATGGTACTAGAAAATATTCCTCTTCTCCCTTTTTGCACTACCAATGCATAACAAGACCCTATTACATTTAGTTCTTTGATAGGTCATTTTTCAAACAACATACTCTCACCCTTTCCATCATCTATGAGAGGAAAAAAATATTACTTTAGATCCATCCTTCCAAAAGGTGTATTTACTTTTACCCCCATCATGAATAAATTTCCTATTATACTACCAAGGTCTTCATAGAAAAATATGGCATGAATCTATTGAAATGACATCACACCACACCTCATCCGTATATACTTTTCCTATGGAAAATTTAATAAGACACCTCTTATCTACAGTGACTTTAGTCCCCTTTTGAACCATGAAATATGGTAGGGGTGAGGATGTTTTTCACACTGCAAATTTATTTTATCTACCATTTTTGTATCTAAACCATGTTCTCACAACTGCTTCCATCAACAATTACTTGACATACCTTTCCTCCTGAAGTGCATCTTGTGTGAAATATTGTTCAAATCCATGATTCATGAAGAAATTTTCCATGTACCTCCTCTTTTTTTGGAATTACGATTGTCCTCCTCATCATGATAATTTCTCCTACATCTGGTGATACCTCTTATTCTTCTCTATTCTTATCCTGAGCTATATTCTCCTTGTATGGTCTTTCTTGATTCATCTCTTGCATATTATAATTAGAGAATTCAAATTTTCTATGAGCTTCTTCACCACACCTAAAACAAGTGAATTCTCTTCTTTGGTCTTCCCATATTATACCACTACCATAACCTTGACCTTTTTGAAATCCCCTTCCTCTTTATTGATTTGATGGAGTCTGGCAGGTTTATTCTTGTCTCTCTATTCCTTGGGATGACTCTTCTTGATTAGAACTTGAACCATCACACAATGTGGATGACATACCACCTCTGACTTCTCTATTTCTCTAAAAACATAGGTGAATTTTCTTTTATTTTTCCTTTCAGGAGAGCTAGTTTGCATCTTTCATGCTACTGACTTGATGCATGCTCAACTCTTCTTGGATAGAAAAAATTATGTCATTAATATACCAGGTAGCCATTTGTTCATTAGTTTCATTGGGATCCACATGAATGGGTAATTTATAAGATTCATTTGTATTCTCTTCTACAATAGATAGATTTTTCTTTAGATTTTGAAAACTCTGAAAGAGGGTTTGAATATAATCTACAAGTAGAAATCTCTCCCTCAATTTCTTCTCCATCTTTTCTCAGGTTCTTATTTTCTCCTTTCCCTTTCAGATTATTTCCTTCTATAAGTGATCCCACTAGGTCATTGCATGCCCTTTTAATTTTTTACATGAAAATTATACTTTCTTCTCATCTCTCATATGCTTCCACCCAAAGAACTTCCCCATGTTGTTTAGCCAATCTATGAGCTCCTCTAGTTTAACACTACTTGCATAATCAGACAGTTCAACTTTTATGCCATTGTTTCTTCCTTCTAATACTCTAAGAACCCTTTCCTCAAAAGATATTCCATTCATTTTCTCTTCCTCTTCTTCAACCTCTACATGTTGTTCAACTCTTCTCCCATGGCTTACTTCATCATCTAAATAATCTTCTTTGTCTTAGCCCTTGATTCGAAAGAATTTTGTGTAAGATGTGAAGATTTCCTCTGGAGTATTTGCATGTCTCTATGCATCTATGTATTTCATCTTCCTCTTCCTCTCCCAACTATCTTCCCACTTGGATACCAGATGATGCAGTGAAAATTTCTTTAACAATCAACAAAAATACAAGAGAGAAAAAGAAAATAGATGGTTTTTTAGAATTTCAATGTTTCTTTATTATTCTTCCAACTACTCTATTGCTACAATGGGAGAAAATAATATTTTGAGTACAAATCCAAAATTACCTTTTTTGGTAGTCTTTTCATAAAAATTGTTTTTTTGGCATTTTTGGTAATTTTTAAAACAACTCAAAAAAATATGACTTTTTCTGTGAAGCTTCCTAAAACTAAGATAAGATGAACTATCAACTAATCTTCAAAATTGGAAATAATATTTCAAAGTTATTAAAAAAACTAACTTTTCAAAAAAACTAAAAAAAAAAACACACTAAAATCTCACACATCACCTTGTAGCTTATAGTCAGAGGTGGGAGTAGCTAGATGATCATAAAAATACTTCTCTCGCAAGGTTTTTTCTATCATTCTAGATCATTCCATACCACCCAAACTAAGATGGATAATAGGTAGAGAATCTAAAGAGAGGATTAGATATTTCTCCTTCTTTGGAGATATTTAGATCTACTATCATACCATCCATTTTATCAACTTGTGATTCATTTTGAGATTTCATAACTCAGGGTTTTAATGAGGTTTTTAACTCCCCAATTTTCTTACGAGAATTTGCTTCCATAGTAATATTATTGTCTTTCCCTCCATAATCATTCAAAATCTGGTCATTGCAATATGGGGGGCAATGAAAACATATAAATTTGAAAGGTCCTCAAGAAAGGAAACTGAAGTATAAGCACTAGGGTTGTCTAGAATTTTTCCTTTTCCACTAGATAGGGAATTCTCTGAGATATCCAAGGGGTTTTCCATAGATCTCAACAATATATTCGGATCTTTAGAGATAGGTAAGCATTTTTGTCTCCCATCTCATGCTTTCTTGAATCTACAAACATTTCTTAGAAGCCTTAACTTCTTATAGATATGATATAAGATAGAAGAATTATCATGCTTTAGGTGTTTCTCCCAATAGCCAAAACCTAGACTAGATGGTAATAAATAAAGTTAGCACATTATTCACTATAAAATTAACATAATACACACAAAGAGAAGTCTATAGTTTTGCATTGTGATACTATCCATAGCCAATAGAGACCCAAAAGAGTCAACAATACTCAAAGTTCCAAAAATCAAGGGGTAAACTAGGAATATGAATCAACGTTGAGGCCATAGTGCCTAGGTAAAAAATACCATCAAATCTAGGTTTCCATTTACATAGGGAGATAATGTTTCTAGGGTTAGAACCAAATATCCAAGGCCCATTAGCAGAAACATTATAGAGCATATCCTCCATATTCACAAAACTAAAAAGAAATAATCTTTTAGGAAACATATTAAATTTTACACTACCCTTATCTTTCCATTGGGTTGGGACCCACTTTATATGTTGGTCAATAGATGGTCTAAATTCTAGGAATTTACCCACCAAGAAGAGTTCTAGTTCAACCATGGTTTCATTCACAATCTCATCAAGCACAAGCACCATAGATACACTAACCTTGCAAGGAGGAACATTCATGCTCTTTTTCTTAGAGTACAATGTCTTAGTCAGACTGACACCTTTCAACATATATGTGCAAAACAAGAATTTTTTTTGACTTGGAGCTAAGGTGCATCCAAAGTAGAAGATCTGACAAGACCTTTCTATAGATCCACATCTATAATAATAAGGAGAACACCAAAAGATCCAAAAACCATAGAAGTAGGGGTACTCCCCCAAAAATCAAGGGTGAGGATTAGGAGACCCCATTATGGTCCCTCAACATAGGAACCATGGGAAGTACAAGAAACAACTAGAGCATAGAATCAGTGTAGAAACCATAGCAGAGTTGAGAATACTCATAGACCATAGTTGACAATCTTAATTAATTGTTGTTGAATTGAGTTTGAGTATTAAATTGAAGTTGTTTAGATTTTTTCAAGGAGAATGTAAAGTAGATGTCTTTTTTAGTACTAATTGAAATCCAAATTACTTATATTTATTCATTAGTGTATGTAAGACATTATAATGTGTGTAAATAAATGATTAAATAATTCATGTCAATACAAAATCTCTTAAGGCACTTGCAGTAGCTACTTCTAGAGACCACAAAGAAACTCGAAAGATAATTTTTAGAAGCATTTGAAGACATCATGAGAAGTCAACCTAGATTATTTTATACCTCTAACTCATGCTCAAATATTATTATAAGTGTAAGAATTTGCAAATAGAAAATATTGAACCAAGGATCTAGAGGTTGAAGAAAAGCACAAGAGAGAAAATATGGATGCAAGGATAGATTGAATAGA
This sequence comes from Chamaecyparis obtusa, assembly GCA_027943335.1. Taxonomy (NCBI): domain Eukaryota; kingdom Viridiplantae; phylum Streptophyta; class Pinopsida; order Cupressales; family Cupressaceae; genus Chamaecyparis; species Chamaecyparis obtusa. The sequence continues at coordinate 197,925 of BSBK01003983.1, forward strand.
TCCAATGAATTAATGATCAATGCTCAATGATTGTGAAATGATTACATAATAGGCCTCCTTATATAGGAAAGGCAATATGAGAGAATGATAAGGAGCTGATAAGCTATCACCTATGCTAGGTGTAATCACATGTCCACCAAATGTGGATCATCGTCTAATATGAAATAAAGTATGTGCATTGGATTAGGATGATAATGTGATAAGAACACAAAAGATGGATCTCACACACAATGAGGTATGTGATGACAAATATCACACCTAAAGTGGAATTTCTCCTACACCATGTGTTTAATAGATGTGCACACTCCTAGGTGTTTCAATCACTAACTACTATGAAATGCATTATCCTAAGTAAGATTAAGTAAAGTGTAATTAGGAATACTTAATTACACCAACACCCCCCCTTAAGTGAAACTTAGGGGAATGCACTTAAACTCACAATGCAAGATGGGTCCTGGCAACTAGGCCATGTTAGGTACCCATGTACAAGATACATGAAATGCATAACTCTCATAAAGTGGAGAAAGAGGGAAAACCTCATGGGAAAAACTCTCCCCCAAAAAGAGAGAAGAAAACAAGATGCATGGATGGAGTGCTCAAGACCCCCCAAGAATTACATACATCATCTATATACAAAGAAGTATCTCCCCATAAGAAGGATAGTTGGAGATATGATATCCCCCCCATAATGTAGAAGCTCCCATGTTGATGAAGAGTACCTACAAACAATAGATAATCCAATGCTTACAAGAAACATGTCTCCCCTTAGGAAGAAATAGATACATCAAATGATGAAGAAGCCAATCCTTATGCAAATGGAAGGAGGAAGAAGATGTAGGTCTCCATGTAGGAATCTCTGAAGACTGAATAGGAATCTCCAAGCTCAAAGAATCTATCACTTCATGTGAAAAATCAAGTGAAGAAGGAGAAGAATCGAGTACACAAATCTCCAAAGAAGGTGAAGAAGTGTTCCCATCTATGATGAAACTGTCATCAAGGAAAAGAGAAACTCCCTCATGTATGTCTTCCAAATCTACATCATGAGAATCAAGAAATGTTGAAGATGCATCCAAATAGTCATCACATTCTGCAAGATTTGAAACACTATGATCATCCTGCTGAATAGTAGAGTCCATGTCTGAAGAAGCAGGAAGTGGAGGAGTAGGAAGATCAACACTTGTCTCAACAACAAAATGATTCAGGTGCCCAAAAGTCTCCTCATAATTATCCCTTGGCAAAGGGATGGGTACATCATGAATATCATCATCATTATCAAGAAAATTAGAAAAAGAATACAAGTGTGATGTATGATCAACAACTCCCATAGCTATCACATCTCTAGTCTCCATGTCCCTAATGTAGACATAATCAGGAGTGAACTCAACAATTTTACCTTGTGCCCCATGTGTAATTTGGTAAATAGAAAGGAGATTAGTGGTCAAGGATGGTACACAAAGAACATCATTAAATGTCCCCTCTCCCATAGGAATAGAACCTTTCGCACAAACTCTCATGAATGTGTTGTTACCCATCAAGATATTAGGAGAATTACAAGGCTCAATAGAAGAAAACATATCCATAGAAGATGCCATATGATGTGATGCACCTAAATCAAGAAGCCATTTACCTTGCTCAGGATGTGTGGAAGCCATGAGTGCTTGTCCTTTACGTTTATCTTCGGATGATGATGTAGATGTAGAAGCTGCCAAATGTGTAGGAGTAGACACTGATGAGGGAAACTTAATGTTGTGTTTCTGAATAATGTGAGTTACCTCATCAATCTTCTTTTGAAAAAACTTATGCTCATCATGTCCTAACTTTTGACAATATGCACATTTATCTCTCTTTCTTCTAGATGATTCCTCTCTTGAAGAGGACTTGGATTTAGTACTTTTTGGTGAAGAAGATTCATTACCTTTGTCATGAGGCTTAGGATCCTTATTGTGTTTCTTTTCTTTTCCATTAGAAGCCTTTGATGTAGACTCACTTGCAATCAATGCTTGATGTTTGGAAGGCTTCAACTAACCCATGTGTGCCAACTTTGCTTGTTCCCTTGTGAGCTGCACTGCAAATTCATCAAGAGAGGGCAATTTGTATGCACTACCAAGAGCATCCATAGTACCATAGAATGTAGAAACAAAGATAGAATAATTAGGACCAAGCCTGGAAAGAATAGAAAAGATCAATTGTTCATCCCCTTTAACAATTCCACATAAAGAAAGCTCCAATCTAATAGTATTGAACTTAGAGAAAAAATCTTGAATATTGTCAAAATCCCTAGGATTAAGACCTATGAGATCATTCTCTAATCTGAATTTTCTCATTCTATTAGGTTTACCAAAGAGTCCTTCCAATGTGATCCAAGCATCATGAGGATGTGTGCAAGATTCAATATGAAAGAGCATGTCATGAGAGATGGATGATCTAAGAGAGCTAGGTGCTTTAACCCTTCGATCAAACCATTTTCACCTTTCTACAACACCTATTTGAGGTTCTTAATCCTACCCAAGAGTTATTCTAAGCAATCTAAGACTCAACAAATGATCACTTAAAGATACTTTCCATTCATGGTAGTTATATGGAGTGAGGATTTTAACCTTTGACTTATCCATATTAACACTAAATAATGACTGATAGCTACTGATAACTCATTCAAATAACTGATGCAAATCAAAAAACTGAAATCCAAAGATTAACCAAGTGCAATTATAGCCCCAAAATGACCTATTTCTAAAAGTGATATGTCTACCAAAAATCACTCAAATCTAATTGTAGATCTGGAAAGTAGATGAAAAATCATGCACTTTAAAAAAAAATTCACCTCAAAATGTTACCATATGTGCCCTGGAAGTTGCAAAAATCAGGAACAGATAGGTACAGTCAACAAGATCTGAAATTTCTGACAAATGAGGCCACCAAAATGCAAAATCAACACCACCACTAGAAAATTCAAGAAATTCTACCCAATTTTAAAAAAAATTGCACTCGATTTGGAGCCCGGATGACCAAGTTATGGCCTCTCAAAGTTGGACTGTCAAACCCAAAATGCAAATGGTGAAGGCAGAAAAATTTCCAAACCCTGCTAACGTTAGAAAAACACTGGGTTAAATTTGATCATCATACAACCGTCAAAAAAACCCAATTTCGCTCTGCTGCGATGACTAAATGGTCGTCAAATTTAGGCTCGTGGTATGATGACGTTAGCAAAAAAGAGGGCCCCTTGGCTAACGTGGTGCCTAAGTTGGTAGATGTTGTGGTGGGGTAGGTGATGTGTCTATTTTTCCACATGGTGAGCAATGACCGGGCCCACGGATTTGAGGTGGTGACTACTGTCGGTGTCACATGTCCTGCCGCGTGGCCGATGATTTGCCCTGAGGTGATGCCCCGTGGCAGAAGGGCCGGCGGAGGTGTCACAGTCCCAGTGAAAGTTGCTAGAGGAGCCGCGTGCTAAGTGCTACGGAGGAGCAAGGCACAGGTGGCACATTTTGAGGTGGGTGGCAGTCATTTGTTGGGGCTGCAAACAAGGGTGGTGCCGCTGGAAGAGAGCGGTGGTGGTGTTGTGGGATTTAATCCCACATGCATCGCAGAATGGGCTTAAAAGCCCTTTATTAATACAAATGCCCGCATAATAAAACAAAGAACAATGCCCTCTTTGGTTTGGGCTGAGCGTGGTTTGTGGGCCCACCTTCTTGTGTTCGGGCTTTCTATTGGTATGATGATGTCACCCTTCCATTCACAAAGAATATTCTCTGCAATATCCGTAGTATACAGGGCATGTACCAGGCCCACTTTTTGCACAATAAAAAAAATTCAAAAAATTGCAAGATAAAAAAATATATATATTTTTAATAAAATTGTACTGCAGAGGCAAATCGGGCCGTACGGCTCGATTTGCAAATTTTTTTTGCCTCGGATTTGACTTTTGCCAAATATGGGCGAGTTTATAGTCAATTTTAACCGAAACAGCCTCCTGGACGCAATGGTGAGCTCAGATCTACTCCAAAATGCCTCTATCTCATGTTGGTTACCAGATCTGAGATTTAGACCTTCAAAACTTGCATCAAGCTCTCTTCAAATCAGCTAATCAAGAACGCTCCAATGGCTCTGATACCATGTAAGAATTTGCAAATAGAAAATATTGAATGAAGGATCTAGAGGTTGAAGAAAAGAACAAGAGAGAAAATATGGATGCAAGGATGGATTGAAAAGATCCAATGAATTAATGATCAATGCTCAATGATTGTGAAATGATTACATAATAGGCCTCCTTATATAGGAAAGGAAATATGAGAGAATGATAAGGAGCTGATAAGCTATCACCTATGCTAGGTGTAATCACATGTCCACCAAATGTGGATCATCCTCCAATATGGAATAAAGTATGTGCATAGGATTAGGATGATAATGTGATAAGAGCACAAAAGATGGATCTCACACACAACAAGGTATGTGATGACAACTATCACACCTAAAGTGGAATTTCTCCTACACCATGTGCTTAATAGATGTGCACACTCCTAGGTGTCTCAATCACTAACTACTATGAAATGCATTATCCTAAGTAAGATTAAGTAAAGTGTAATTAGGAATAATTAATTACACCAACAATACATTTAATTGAGCAATAGTAATTACTAAATTAGTAGGCAAGTAACTATTCCAGAAAGACTCCAAAAATCTCTCAAATTTATTAGATTTCACATTTCCTCCTTTACAAGGGTTAAATCCAATTCATTGCATGTCTATTGCATGTTATACATGATAATTAGATTTGTAAAATAAATAATTATTTATTCATTTAAACATACCACTTGAATATTTCTTAGAAAATAAGTGAATATTTTACATTCAGAGTTAGTGAGAAGATGATGCATCAATTGTAGTGAGGGCTCAATTCATGCTGATGGAATTAGTGAGAATCTTGAACACCCTATAGATTCAACAACCATGCTACCCAAGAAATATGTTAAACCTATGCAGGGTCTTCTATTATGGGTCTAGATTTCTAATCAGGATGTACAATTCATAAGATTCTTTTGGATGCTTTCTTGGTGGAAAACCAAAAGTGGTCAAAACTCTTTAGGCACTGTCTATGTGGTAAGCCTATCTACCCAGTTTATCACTTTTTATAACTCATGTCTTGTGCATGTTCTATTGTAGTCCTTAATTTCCTTTTTGAGAAATTAATAGCCTCTATGGAATATTTTCTTGTTGAAAATTTTATTTTTCTAAGATCAAATATTGAATAAGAAAGAGCTTAGGTGGCCAAAAAATGGAAGAACAAATCTCAAATTAATGGTATGGCTATAGGAAAAGGTTTTTTTTCCTTTTCTTTAACCTATAATGAAGATATTTATATTTTCTTTGATAGTGGTCCTTTGATGATTGGATGATCCTTTCTTTCTCTTAGGAAATAGGAACAAGGTTTCTCTCCTAAAGACTAGGTCTATGACTCTACCACTATTTTTGTGAGGCTTTCTAGAGTGTTCTTAGAGTTTTGGGCTGGGGAATTTGATAGGGGAGTAGTGGTATGCTTTGGAAAGTTGATTTTTGTGGACCCTATGATGGATTCTACAAAAAAAAGGTGTATGTGTGAATCTATTTCAACATTAAATAATTCACTGATCTTTCATCAAAAGTTTCAATTAATTCAAATATTGGTATATAGGTTCAAGATACTAAATTTTAATATATCTATTTTCATGATTTCACTTCAAAAAGAATGGTCATTGCACAAAGGATTGTAATCTTAAACAACCCAAAGTGAAAGAACCTAGAAAAGTCTAGAGAAAGAAGACTAATGGATTGAATGTAGAGGATAATAAAAAATGGGTGGGTTCAAATCGATATGGTGATATAGAAGATGGTAATCAAAATGATATTCATCTAGTTAATGAGGTAACATATAACATGACTCATTCTACTAATTTTTAGATTGGTAACATGGGGATTGTAGACCCAAATATAGTTATCGACTACCCCCAAGTAATGGATAGGAACTATTTTTTGGTCTTACTTCTATGTTTCCCATCTAAAGCCTAGTCTAGTAGAGATTAATTTTATGGTGAATTTATGCAATGTAGTAAAGGAGGGTGTGGAACTAGAATATATCGACCAAGTGATTTATCCTCTAACAAGTATTTAACCTTCTTTAGATGAGGAGGGCTTACTACTGGAACATCCCTCAAAGGATCACCAAATTCTAGGATTTGATGATTCTATTGATGATGATACTCCATTTATTGTGGTGAAAGATAAAAATCATCTGCAAGGTCACTCCTACATTGTCTACCATCAAAACAAGGAATAGACTGAAAGAAAACTATAGAGGTCAACTGAATAATTTTTTAGGGCATATATCTATACAAAGTCATGATAAGAAAAGAAAGTTTGATGTGGTTGATGGAGTGTAGAGGATATTTCCATAAATGGACCTTATGGGATCACCTTCATTCTTTAATTGTAGTTTATCTCCTAGAATATTTGGGGGTTTAATTTGTTAGAACTATTCAGAACAACAAAGAGGGGGGGGGTGAAATAGTTGTTCTCAGGTCCAAATGTACCAATTGAGCTTTCTATCACATCAACAATCTCAAATCTAATTAGCTATTCAACTTGGTCTCTATAACATATATAAAAAACATATACCATGCAGTCCACTATCCATAAGTAATTAACTTGTAGAATATAAAAACATTCACATCAAAACATTCACACAAGTATAAGACCAGGATTTATAGTGGAAACCCAACTTGGGAAAAACCACTTTGTAACATGCAATTGATATTTCACTCTTCTGAAGTGAGCTATGTGAAAAGAAAACCTTGTTAAAGGTTTACAAAGAAATTGCTAGGTGTGACCATATTAAAGGATTTAAGCACTCTGTCAAAAGTGACTTAGTTAAAGGATTTAAGAACATTCCATTAGAATGTCACCTTGGAACTAAAGAATTTATACAATGACTATTAGGTCAACCTTGATTAAAGGAGTTAGACTGATACAATGGTTAGAAAGAAATAGTAGTCTCTGATTTGAAAAACATACAAATCACTTTGCAAATACAAATCCACTTTTCACATATATGTCAATTTATTGATTGACCTTCATTTCCATCTCCATCACTGATCTACTAGAAATTCACTTCAAGCAATCACAACTATGTTCATCTCCAAGTCACAATTTCTCCTTCAACCTTCTTCTTAGACTTATCAATCAATAATATAAACCACTTCAGCCCATGTTGTAACCTCACAATTAGGTTTTCCTTTATACCTCTTTGATTAGGTAGATCCATCTTTTTCGCTGAATCTCCTTTGTAGATCTTAGGTTTAGGTTAGATTCATCGAATCCTTCCATCATTATATTCTTCATCCTTCCTTCTAGATACATCTCAAAAAATCTCTTTGAATCCATAATAAAATGATTTACTAGGCATTAAATGCTCTATATAGTTCATTAATAAAGTCAACATGATTTACATATCCCAAGAATTCAACTATGTCAGCTAGGAATCTCAATTCTTTCTCCAAATGTAAATTACTGACACTTGGTCAATACTGTGTTCTCCTCAATCATCTCAACAACTATCTTCCTTAGAAAACACTGTATTTTCTGGGTAATTTCATGTCCCTCGACATATACTGATGTTTGGTCAACACTAGATTTACTCGACATATACTAGTGCTCGATTGACACTAACATCACTCGACTTAAACTAGATTTCTTCACCTTTTCTCGGCTAAGCTTACTTCTTCAGTCTTTCTTCTTACTTAGATAAACAATACATTATCTTATCAATGCTCCAACTAATCAAATACCTATTAAATTATCAAATAACTCAACCTTTCCTTAGGTTCTCTTGTTATCTCCTTTCCATAATCCTCTTCATCAATCAATAGATATGGTACTATCCTAGATAGAAACTATCTTCCAAGTTAAGGTTTGATATCAATGAAAATATAACAATTGTTTCAATTGTATTTTCCAACAATCTCCCTCTTTGGCATTGATGGCAACACCACATCAATAACACATGATTTACCAAACAACCCAAAAACTTATGTGCATCAGACTTTTATAATATCCTTAGCTTGATTTTGATTCACAACTTTCTTTCCCTTGCATGACCACATACAGTGTTACTCCCTCTGAATATTTTTTGTATCTCTTTGAATCTCTCCCTCTAATTTCTTTGAATCTCTAAATCTTTCCCTCTTTGACAATAATGCCAAAGTAGAATCTATCTCTTACATCTTCCATATGTAGATGTCTTCATGTCAGTTCAGTATTTTGTATTTCTCCCTATGTCATCTTTCTTATGACTGATTATCATCTCTGTGTCACTTCTCACAACTCTAGGCAACTCCTAAAGTATGACCTTTTTACATCAATTTGTCAAATATTGTATGTAACACATTTGATGTAGTGGTCCTAGTTGACTAGGAAGCCTCAATTAGGGGAATCACCTGGTAGTTTACCTCTAAGATATTCATGACCATCCTTAGGTAAAGCTTTTGTGAATATGTCTGCTAATTGTTCCTTTGTATTCACATATTCCATTCTCACTTATTTTTCTTGTACCAAGTCTCTCAAGTAATGATACTTGATAGCAATATGCTTAGTCTTTGTGTGCATCACTAGATTCTTTGATATATTTATAGAACTTGTGTTATCATAGAAATAACAATTGGCTTAGTGATTTCCTCTTTCATTCCTTTTAACAATTGCTTGATCCATACTAAATTTGAACAATTCACTAAAGCTGCCACATACTCGGCTTTTGTTGTAGATTGGGAAATGCAGTTCTATTTCTTCCTTGTCTAGGAGACTAATCTCTTTCCTAGAAAGAATGCTCCACCACTTTTAATTTTTCTATCATCAACATTTCCAGCCCAATCTAGATCATTGTAGACTCTCAATTCAAATTTTCATTCTTCTTGTAGTATAATCCATAATCCTCTATCCCTTTCAGATATCTCAGTATTCTCTTTACCACCATCATATGATTTTCCTTAGGATTGGTAGAAAATCTTTCCACAATCCCAACTCCTAGGGCAATATCATGTCTATTGTGGACAACATATTGTAGCTTTCCAATCATAGATCTATACAAGGTTTGATTCACTTTAACAGTATGATCAGTTTTAGATAGTTTCTATACAATAGCCATAGGAGTACTTACTGGTCTAGAATCCTCCATTCCAAAAAAATTTAGTATCTCTTTAACATATTTAGATTGAGTGATAAAGATAGCTTTCTCCATCTGATAAACTTGTAAACTAACAAAGAATTTTATCTCACCAAACATAGACATTTCAAACTTAGTTTGCATCTCATTTGAAAATTTCTAACCTCTGGCATCTTTTCCTCCAATTATGATATCATCAACAAAAATTTTAGCTAACAAAATCCCTTTACCTTCTTTAGTTTTAATATACAAATTGTTGTTGTCATTTTTTCTTGCAAATCCAATCTTTATCAAGTAGTTGTGTAGTCTCCCATACCAAGCTCTGGGGGCTTGTTTCAATCCATACAACACCTTGTTCAACTTGCAAACCATATTTTTCTTTCTCAGGTCAACAAATCCTTTAGGTTGTTCAATGTATACTTCTTATAATATACCATTCAGAAATCCAAATTTTACATCCATCTAATATACTTTGAAATCTTTATATGAGACATATGCAAGTAGAGTCCTCAGTCCTAATCTTGCTATAGGGGAAAATGTTTCCCCATAGTCCATTCCTTCTTCTTGTGTATAACCCTTGCATACCAATCTTGCCTTGTTTCTTGTAACTTGTCTAGTTTCATTTATCTTATTTCTGAATACCCATTTTGTTACAATAACAATCTTATCTTTTGGTCTCAGCACCATAGTCCAGGTATCATTCTTTTCTATCTAGTAAATTTCTTCATTCATGGCTTGTATCCAGTCATCATTCTCTAAAGCATCTTTTACATTTTTAGGCTCAAACTCACATAGTAAACATGTAGGGTCTTTCAACTTACTTCTTATCAGGACTCCAAATTCTTTATCTCTGATGATTTTCTTAGGCTTATGATGTCTTCTTACATACTATGCCAATGTAGGTTCATATTTCTTTTCTCCTTGATCTTGATCTTCAGGTTCATTATGAAAATTATCAAATTCTTCTATTGATTTCTCGGTAGGATCCTCCTGATGCTCAAAATTGCTTATCCATGACTCTACATCTAGTTCAAGTGTATTACTTGCCTCTCCTTCTATTTTCCCTCTAATTCATTCTTTTCTACATATTCGTCTACTCTAACATCTGCACTTTTCACAAATTTGTTAGTGTTAGAATTCAAACACTTATAAGCTTTTCTCTTAGTGGAATAACCTAGGAATATTCCTTCATCACTTTTTGTATCAAATTTTCCATTCCTATTATCTTTCAGTATATATCACTTACTCCCAAAAACTCTAAAATACTCCACATTAGGTGCATAACCATACCATAACTCAAAAGGTGTATATCATTTGTACCTTTCTTGATTTATATTGGGTTTAAGGTATAAACAATTGTACTTATAGCTTCTCTCTAGTATTTTTGTGCAAAATTCTTCTCAATCATCGATGTTCTTTCTCAATCCATAATTGAGTTGTTTCTTCTCTCTGCTATGCCATTCTATGGAGGTGTTCTCGGTGTAGACATTTGTCTCTTGATTCCTCTATGATTTCAAAATAGATTGAACTCATTTGATATAAAATCTCCACCTTGCTTAGATCTCAAACATTTCAAGCTTCTACCTATTTCTTTTCCAACTTTTTCCAAATACCACTTAAATAACTTAAATGCATCAGATTTGTCTTTCAAAAACATTACAGTCATCATCCTAGTGTAGTCATCAACAAAAAGAATAAAGTACTTATCACCATAATAACTTTTTACACCCATAGGCCCACAAAGGTTAGTATGAACCAATTCCAAAATATTTTCAGATGTATATGTCTTGCTCTTAAAACTAGACTTTGTCATTTTTCCCAATTGACATTGTTTACACATCACATTATCAGGTTTCTTGAATCTTGACAAACCTCTAACTTTCTTTTTTTACTAATATTTACCAGATTGTCAAAATTCACATGACACAGCCTCTTAGCCATAACCATACATCATCAAATTTTGCAAACAAACATGTTTCTTCAGATAGGTATAGATAGAAAAAGTTACCTCTTTTATGTTCTCCACTCCCAATTAGTTCACTAGTGGCATCAAATATTTTAGCCTTCCTGTGATGAAATTCCACTTGGTAACCAGTACTGTTCAATTGTACAACACTCAAAAAATTATTGTTAAGACCTTCAACCCAATAAGAATTTTCACATTTGATCTTATCAGTCAGCTTAATTGATCCTTTACCTCTCATAGGACATGGTGCATCATTACCAAACTTAACACTTCTACCTTTGTAATGAATTAGGGTTTTAAATTTACTTTTACCACCAGTCATGTGATGTGAGAAACCACTATCAATAATTCATTTATAACCTTTACTCACATAAGAGATAAGTGTATTTTTCTCATCTTCATCATAATCATCTTTCATAGGAACATAAACTACTTCAATATCACATTCATTAGATTCACTAGTGTCACTACTAGTTTCCTCTTCAACAATATAGCAGGATTTCTTACCTATATTTGTAGTCTTTGTACCTTTAGTGATCTTTGTCATTTTTCTTGTCCTTGTACTTGCTTTCTCTTCTCTCATCCTTGTCAGTCTTGTCAGGTCATCTTGCTGCAATATGACCAACTTTTTTACATGAAAAATAGATTATAGGAAGTTTACCTTTATATTTTCATTTTCCTCTTTGTAGTCTTCTAGCCATGAGTTCCTCAAGATCATCTAGGTCCTCATTAAAAGTGTCACTTTCAGTGTCACTATCACTATCACTTTTCACACATTTTTATTTTTCTCTCTTAGACTTATGCAAAACCATTTGTGACTTGCATGCAGATTCAACATTACGAACAATGTAGTTGTCATAGTTAGATAGCTCAAAAGTAGTAAGCTTACCAACAAGACTTTCCAGAGTTAGAACATTACCAGGGTTACATCTTGATTCTTGAATTGCACAAATTCTTATAGAATAGATAGGAAGAAAGGTTCTCAATACTTTACTAATAACAGTCTCATCATTAATGATTCCATTAGCTCCTCTAATAGCATTCACTATCTCCTTAATTCTACCACAATACTGAGCAATATTTTCACCTTCTTTCATTTTCATTTTATCAAACTTACCTCTCAAACTTTTAGATTTTTCTCTTAGTACATTTGTATGACCACCATAGATAGTTGCAAGAGTATCCCACATTTTCTTTGCAGTAGTGCATTCTTTGATATCTTCCAATTTAGGATATCTTACGGAAGATTTAATCTCCAACATTTCTTGATTATGTTCTAATTTTGCTTTCATCTCCTCGAAAGTTGAAGGTAAATTAGGTATAACATAGTCATGTTCCACATAGTACTTCATCGAATCACCAATACCAGCTAGATGAAATTTCATCAAAATTTTCCATGTAGGGAAGTTCTCTTTGTTCAACTTTAGTACCTCCTTTTTATACATCTTGATCATTAGCTTCAAGTACCTTTAAAATTTTCTCTGTAATCACCAACAAATTTGATACCAATTGTTAGAATTATTTATAACAACAAAGAGGAGGGGTGAATCATTTATTCTCAGGTCTAGATGTACCAATTGAACTTTCTAGCACTTCAATAATCTCAGATCTAATCAACTATTCAACTCGGTCTCTATAACATATATCAGAAACATATAACATCCAGTCCACTATCTAAAAGTAATTTACTTGTAGAATATAACAACATTGACATCAAAAAATTTACACAAGTAGAACACTAGGATTTATAGTGGAAACCCAACTTGGGAAAAACCACTTTGTAACATGCTATTGATATTTCACTCTTTTGAACTGAGCTCTATGAAAAGCCAACCCTATTAAAGGTTTACAAACACACTGCTAGGTGTGACCCTATTAAAGGATTTAAACACTGTCAAAAGTGACCTGGTTAAAGGATTTAAGAATATTCTATTAGAATGCCACCTTGGTTAAAGGATTTATACAATGACTATTAGGTCAACCTTGATTAAAGGATTTAGACTGATATAATGGTTAGAAAGTAACAATAGTTTCTAATCTGAAAACCATACAACTCACTTTGCAAATACAGATCCACTTCACACATATATGTTAATTTTATGATTGACCTTCATTTCCATCTCCATCACTGATATACTTAGAATTATCTTCAAGTAATCACAAATTTTTTAATCTCCTTCACAATTTCTCCTTTAGCTGCCTTCTTAGACTTATTAGTCAATAACATCAACCACTTTAGCCCATATTGTAACCTCACAATTAGGTTTTCCTTTATACCTCTTCAATTAGGTAGATCCATATTTTGCTTCTTAATCTCCTCTATAGATCTTAAGTTTAGGTCATATTCATCGAATCCTTGCATCATTATGTTCTTCATCCTTCCTTCTAGATACATCTCCAAACTTATCTTTGAATCCATAATAAAATGATTTACCATGCATTAAATGGTCCATGTGATTCATTAATAAAGTCAACATGATTTACATATCCCAAGAATTCAACTATGTCAGTTGTGAATCTCAATTCTTTCAACAAATATAAATTACTGACACTCGGTCAATACTATGTTCTTCTCCTTGGTCATCACTATGTAACTCAGTCATTTATACAAACTATCTTCCTCAGAAAACACTATCTTTGCTCAGTAATTTCCTATCGCTCGACATAGGTAGGGTGTCCCATTTGATTGCAATGGTAGCACTTCATATTGGAAAAATAATTTCCTCTTCCTCCTTGTGATCAACCACCACTTCTTCCTCTAAAGCCAGAGTTAGAATTTCTTCCTCAACCACCTCTACTTGGGCTTCCTTCTTGCTTCTCATTGAACTTTATCTCACCTTGAGCTCTTGAATCAGAACTTCTTCCACCATAGCCACCTCTTTGACCTTTGGTATCTTTTCCTTTGCCTTTTCCTTTTCCTTTAGAGGTTTCTTGCTTTCTCTTTCTTTTCTCCTCTATCTTCAAGGACATTTGATAGCATTGCCTAATGGATTTGAAGTTCACTAGGCTCATCTCTTCTTGAATTGACCATTGGAGGCCATTCAAGTATCTTGCAAGCTTGATCATCTCTTCTTCAACCACCTTAGATCTCAAACATAGCTTTTGAAACTCCTCAATGTAGGCTTGGACATCTAGTTCCTTTTGCCTAAGATTGTGTCTTCTCCTATGAATTTGAACTTCATAATCATCAAGAGGGTAGGTTTTCTTGACTTTGGATACCATGCCCTTCCATGTCACAATAGGACCTTTTCCATCCTTTTCCCTCTCATTTTTCACAAACTTCCACCATGTAAGAGTTGAACCTCTTAGTCTAGAGTTGGCCACCATAAATGTTTGTGCTTCAGAGATACCATCACATTCAAAATGGTTCTCAATGTTGTCTATCCAATCCACAACTGAATCTGGATCCATTTTTTCACTAAATAGTGGCACACCTTACAAAGCTTTACCACTCAATGCTTTTAATGATTTAAAGAATGGTTCTTCAGGAAGAATAGGGTCAAGTGATAGTGCTTCTTCCTCCAACTCGAATTCCTTCTCCTTTTCTTTAGCTTCTTCCTTTTGGTCAATCTTGTCCTTGACCTTATCTGCTTTATCTTGGACTTTCACCAAGAGTTGCTCCATTTGAGCTAGTCTTTGCCTTAGCAATTTGTTATCCTCCTCTTGTTCCTCAAGCTTCATAGATAATTTATCATTATTCACCATGGCTTTCTCTGGTGTATTCTCTCCTATTGATTCGAAAGGCTACAACATCAACCACAAGCCTGATCAATTCAAGCTCTGATACCAATATGATGTATGATAACTCCAAGGCTTGCTTTCACACCCTCCAAGAGACTCCACTTGTCTCCTAGTATCCCATTCTTCTTTAGGATCTTCCAATAGGCTTATATGATTAACTAAGGCCTATACAAACTTTATTGTAAGAGTCAAACTTTTGAAGCTTCTCCTTGAAGGATCAACACCCTAGTTTTAGTTCACTTCTCCACACTCACTTAGAAGGTTCTAAGTGCTAAATATCCACTAATGTCATACTTCATTTTAGGGAATATCTTCACATTGAAATTTTTCATATCATTTCCCATTTGAATCATTTTGGAAGGATCTTGCATCACATTTTCATCAGCTTCACTAGTTCACCATAGGAGACCATAAAAATAGGCCTTTTCCTAGTCGCCTTTTTTTTTTATGGCTTTTGCCCTTTCTTGCCAAAATTTTCCAAAAAACCTATAAAACCAATTTGTGATATGCATACCATTTTGTCTTAAGTTAAATAATCTCAAGCTCTTAGGTCCTGATACCCTCCGTACACCTCCTTCCTATTAACAAGGAGAAATAGAGCTAAAAGACCTAGTTTCTAGGACAAACTGGTTACTTGAAAAGAACTTACTCAAAACCTATTCAAATTGATTGGTATTTCCTCAAGCTTCTTAGGATGGTTAGTAATGGTGAACATATACTGAAAAAATTCTTGGATCCATACTATACTATGCATCCCCACATGAAGTCTTCAAATCTTCTCTGTCAAACATCTAACCGGGTCTTCCTAGCTCGCCTAGGGCTTGACATTAAAAATAGTAACCAAGATCAACTAGTTCCCTCCCTTTATATAAACTATATACAATGGTCCCACTTGAATATTCATCCATTTCTTTGAAGTTTCCATTATTGAATCTCATGGGGGAGCCATCACTTCACAAACTATCTCCCAGAGACTAGCAAACAGTCTTAAACTAAATCAATTTAATATATACACTAAATCTACTTAAATCCCTTAACCTATCAAATGAAAAATTATTCAAAACCACTTTATCAAATGGTGCAAAAATTTTATTAACACTTTCAAGTCATCTTCTATGGCTTTCAACACATAAGCTCGACTTCTTTACTTTGAACATTGTTGCAGAGCTAATATTATCAAACTCAAACTTTACAAAACATACAACTTCCTCGAGATTTGAGCCATGGATTACATTAGATGCCATCTCCATCATTTTAGGGCCTTTTTTTCAAGCATTAACTCCTAGACTTTATGGAATCCAAAGTTATCCATGTTGCATGCAACATTTTCAATAATTGCAAATGTTGTCATGACAACATTTTTACAACATTTGGCAACTTTGGTTTATGCCTTGATCCTATATTCTAGGAATCCTAACCTCCTATGTTTCAAGGAGCCAAGGTAATTTATGACCATATAGCATCTTAATAACAACCATTAACAACTCTATGTGTTCAAGACACATTAATGCCTCAATCTCACTAACACCTAGCACTATGAAATTTAAATAGAAACTAACAAAGGCTAATTAGTGACCTTAGTCCTAGTGACTAATTCACTTAGCCACATTGTAAGAGACCTTCTAAGGTCCTAAAACCAACTAATCTAACCTCTTGACTTGGCTAGAGTCAAGTACAAGCCAAAAACTTACTAACCATGGAGGCTAGCCTAGGTGCTCCTACACCACTCTTCTTCTTCAAAAGATCTTACAAAATTTTCATTTTCTTGTATGTCAAGTTATCAGTGTCCAACTTCAGAATCACTATAATTTCATCAAGTGCTACCTAAATGGCAAGAGACTTCTCCTTTTTCTTATGAAATTTCTTCTTAGGAGTATTGTCACTCAACATCTCTACTAAGGCTCGGATAGCCTCTTGCTCCTTGGGCTCTAGATGCTCCTTAGTATTTTTCTCTTCCTCTATATGATGTCCTATGACCACTATTTCAGATTTTTCTTCCTATTCTATTAAGTTCTCTTCTCCTTGTATTTTATTAACTTCCTCGGTAGGTGCACAATCTATTGTTATTATCAGCTTGTCCTTTTTTTCGGCACTGGTACTTTATGAGAATTGTTGTTCAACTATGACCATGTGAGAGATTGAAGGTTCAATGTCAACAATTGATGTACCCTCAATCCTTGTATAGTCATGTATCAGAATTAAAATGGGATTGGTACTTGGTAGAAATGGATCTGAGGCTACCTCCTTAAGATATCCTCCATAGTGATCACATCTTGTGATGCACTCTCTTATACCTTTTGTCCTTCTTCTTCCTCCATATTTTTTAGGTTCATCAATGTCTTATTTATTATCCAGTTCTACTTGGCTTGATGTACCTTCACATTTTTGTGGATTCTTATCAATTAATAACCCAAAAATGATCTTCCACATCCTTTTTCTTTGTTCTAAAACTTCATCAACATTATATTTCAAAATATAATAAGCTCTTAGCTTGGGTATGAATATGTTTTTTTGTTCCATCATAAATTTTTCTATTTGCTTTGTTGTTACCTTGGGCATAATCTGAGCTAAGGTGCCTTCCCTTATTTGTCTCTTAGTCATAATGGCATACTTCCATTTCTAATCAATCTTACTAAATAGTTCCTCTAGGATAAGATTCCCTATTTCTAGAGGTGTCATCTTAAATTTCCATATCATTTCTAACATTGCCTCTTCAATTTTATCCTTGTCATCTCTTCTTAGCTTTTCAAATTTATAAACTTAAAACATGCTAGTCCTATTGTGCCCTTAATGTTTTGGCATATCTCATCCACACTAGTTGGGTGCCTATGTGTTGCCACTTTCAGTTTAGTATTATCATCTGTATTAGTCTCTGTATCATCATCATCCTTCTCCAAAACTAATTTTATTCTTGGTTTCTTCTTGGGATGACTTGACACCCCTTTGCTTTGTACTTGTTTTCATTTTCCTAACCCTTCTCCTTCTATATTATTTTTTGGTGTTTTTCTTTGGGGCTCGAAAGATGTGGTAGTATAAGTTGCCTTGGTTATCGGTCTAACTATTGCAAGAGGAGTTGGATTCTATTTCTATACCTTCTTTTTACTAGTCTTGGCAATTAATACATCCTTTCCCTTCTTAGGAATTTTAGTTTCCTCCTCATCACTTCCTTTAGATTCATTAGATTTATCTTCACCTTGACCTTGTGTTATTTCAAGAGGTGTATTTTCCTCTTCATTTTCTCCTAGCATCTTCTCTAGGTTCTTGAATATTTCCTTTCTCTTTCTCTCAAGGGTTTCAGACTTTAAACCCATAGTGATTTTGGGCTTAGACTCTTCATAAGCTTGATTTGGCCTTCCTATAAATCTCCTATTCTATTAAATTAGTTATTACTACCGAAGTCTCATCTACATCAACCTCATAAGGTAATGGCCTTATCCATGCTACCCTAGGCATAACAACCTGAACATAGGTATGGTCAGTATGGACTAGAAAGAATATGTCATTGTAGTGCTTATCTATTAGGGATACATGGATTCTAATCCTCTTCCTCATCTTTTTATTGAATTCCAAAAAGTAGCTTTCCATAACCTTATCAAAATTATCTCCTAATTGATGAATAAACTCATTTATCTATTGGGTTACAGGTTGTTCCTTACTCCATACAACATCTCCTATGGTAGGAAAAATATTTTTGACATAGAAGAATAAAAAAATGATCAGGGAACCAAACTTACACATTAGAATTATGGCCTTCCTAATTGATGTTAGGTTCTCAGAAAGTTGGGTCAACTGTAGCTCAAAAAGATCATAAGTATGATATTTATTTACCATATTCCATGCTTGATCAACTATAATGCAAGGAACACTATATAAACTACTTGACTGATAAAATTTATGAGCGATCACTCTCACTACAAAATCCATTTTTGGATCTATAATTGTAGAGATTGTCATTCTTTTCTTGTTCCATACTTCCTGGGTGTTATCTTGAATGACCTCTTTGCCTTGGCACCTCATTGTTTTCTTCCTAGTAAGAAAGGGATAACTAGTGACTCAGTGAATCATTTCCTTTATGATCTTGACTGGCACATTCTCCAACCAAATTTTCATGTCATGAACTATGCTCTAAACAATTTTAATCTATTCAACTTTAAAATTATGTGGGAAATCTAGGGCTCGCACTAACCCTTTCTTAGAAACATGTTGATGCTCTGCCTTCAACACTCCATTGATACACAAATTGTTGTAATATTCTCTCATCTCATATTCTCCAATCTCTCCAATTTTTCACATATAACATGCACGGACATCATGTATCATCAAAACCCTTGGCAGAATTGATGACAACACTCCCGTGAGATCTCCCTTCACCACACTTTCTGGAATGGCTTGAAATTTTCGCAGCTTACAGGCACCACTCCTTACAATTTGAACATTAAAAACTTCTTTCCCATGTTCCCTAACTGTTGTTGATGAATTAGATGACATTTCTCTAATCTAGGGTTCAAAAGATGGATTTAAGTTTCTTGGTAATACCTTGTTTTGAGATTCATTCACTATGTTTGTCGATGAAATGCTATAAATATCTTCACTTAGCACAAATTTCTCTTCTTAGTCACTTAGAAATTGCTCTACAAATTCTCAAATCACTAGGTGAAATGAGAATGAATGGTAATATTTCACTTTATAGACTCAAATGGTCCGATTAGGTCTTCATTAAATGATTCTTACACTTTGTAGGTGAATACAACTATCTCGACATTCACATGACAAATTGATTACCACATACTTAGTTACAACTATGACTCGGTCAATACTACCATTTATATTTTAGCTTGGTAGATTTAATATCTTGGCTATTATAGGAGCTCGACACATATTGAGTGAATTTGTCACTATAGACTTGAATACTGATGTTTGACATCAATTATGCAATTTTATTCTTTTCTCAAATCTATCCTAATGCATCTTAATTCATACATATATGGACTTTATCATATCATATGTCAAGAACTGGTGTAAAATATGACACTAGAAAATTTAGTTCCTTACATACCTTTATTTTAATCATCCAATCCATTGGATTAGATGACCTTAGGTTCACTAGATCCACAACTTCTTGCTTCCTCTTTCTATTTCCATGTCTTATTCATCTGGTTCCTTATTTGTTCAACATTTCCTTCATTTCTAAATTGGTCATTGCTTTGTGCTTGTGCTTTGTAGTCTCTTTTTATGTGACAATCTTGTGGCATTTGTAACAGACCAAACTTCCACTCATCCAACTTTTGGATTTCCTTCTAAAATGTGTCCTTACACAATTTTCTCCAATATGACCATATTCTCCATAATAATGATAACTATACCATGTGTTGTAATCCCAATTAAATGTGTTACCTTTGTTAAGTTCCTTATTATACTTATTGGATGTCCACTTAGCATTAGATCTACATTCTTGTGCTCTATGACCATATTTCTGATAGTTAAAATAATGTCCTTGAAATCTAGGTGTAGTAGGTACCTTACAAACCTTTGACCTACATTCATGTGCCTGATGTCCATGCTTCTTATAGTTGAAACAATTTCCATTGAATTTAGGTTAGGGTTGGACTTACCATTCTTTCTTCTAGAGATATTTATTGTGTGTCCTAGCTTTCCACAATTATGGCATATAGGTTTTTTTTTCTTTTACTTTGCATTCATTTGTTCTCCATTCTTTGATGATTCTCCTTCTTCAATGGATAATAGGTGCTCATCATGTCCAAGTCTAGAAGTATCACTTGATCTTGTTGGTCACCTCAAAAATTCTTCAATGTATTTCATAGCTTCATTTGTCTTGTTCATCCTTTCATTGAGTTCCTTTTTAGATCTCAATTCATTCTTTAGTTTTCTATTCTCTGATCTTAGATATTTTATTTCCATATCATTCCTTCTCAACTCCTGATTGGCAAGTAACAATTGATTTACCATGTTGAATTGATTATTTTTTAGCCTCTTCATGTCACATGTCCTTTCATCAAGTCTTATAGAAATTTTTCTTTTGTCTTCTTCAACCATTTTCTTCTCTTCTTCAGCTTTCTTTTTCTGTTCAATCACTTCACATAGTCTGACTGATTCAATTTCTTGTTCTCTCTTTAGACATCTGACATATTCATTCAGTGAATTTTTTCTTTCTAACATATTTTCTATAGTTGTATCACTTTTAGTAGAGTTTCCATTGTCAAATAGACCTTTAGTATCCTCTTCTTGATATTGTGTGTCATTTAGGTGGATTTCCAACTCTTTCCTTCTTCTTAAGGATTTCTTCAATTCTCCTTTGGCTTCTTCAAGCTAGTTTAATGCAAGTTGAATATCAATCTTCTAATTCTCTATGATCTTTCCCAACTTATAAACTCCATCTCCAAGACCTTACCTCACAAGTGATTAGACTTTTTTTAAGAGACCAAAGCTTTGATACCAATTGTTGGAAATCTAATATGGTAAAGTGAGATACTAAGAGGGGGGGGGGTGGGGGGGGGGGGAGAATCATATATCTCCAATAATTCACTTCTACAAACTAAATCCTCATGTATATCATAAACATGAATTTCAATACTGAAATAGATCTAACATTCTAACTTTATCCATCAAATGAAACACGTAAAAAATAAATTTTGGTTACCCATAAACCCTTTAAAGGTAAAATTGGGGTGGGGATGACACACAAAAATCTTCACTACTATGGAATTAAAGTATACCTATTAGGGCTAAGAAGTTTGATCACTTCAGATGATCTACCCTATGAGGGTTCTACCCTGTTAAGAGCTTACATATTTATACAATCTACCTTGATTAAAGGATTTGAAACTTATAGCTAAGTAAGCACTCAGTTAAGAGATTTACAAAAGCCTATTAGGACTAATCTGTTAAGATATTTACCTTGATTCACCTGCTAAAATGTATCAATACCTGATCCTTTGGTTTGCACTAAAAAATGTTGATAATGGATCTTCTCCTTCCAATACTTGTTTCATCTTTAAATCAAATGTATCTTTGTTCTCTCCTTCATTGCTATTCTCAGTCACTCTTACTGATCTCTTCCTATATCAAAACATTGTCCTATTCTACATACATGAGATCTCCTCTGATCTACTTACTTGTACATATGCATCCCTTACTATGTTTAGGGTTTAGATCTCAACTTATAAAAACATCTGATCAATCTTCTAGATCAAGATCAACGATCAAGATTTTATTACTTATATGCCACTTAATAATTCCCTTTCTCTAATAGGTTAAGATGACTTTCATATGGATTGAAAATAATAATTACAAGACATAAAATCTCTTTGATTAACTCAACAATCCTTAAATCATGCATAGAAGTCATCCAAAATGATTTACCATGATGTTTGTTCCATCACAAACATATATGTCAAAATTGTCTTGCTTAGCATATGAAGTCTCTGATGCTCAGAATTTACTATTCTTCATATATGGGTGCTCGACATTTACTATTCTTCATATAATGGTGCTCAACATGTACTATTCTTCATATACTAGTGCTTGACAGTGACAATTCTATACAACTCAGCATACACTCCTCAATGACTATTGAAGTACTTGATGACCTTTGACTTGCTTGGCAGTAACTACTTCTCAGTAACTATACAAAATACAAGTCTTTAGATATAACTCGGCTTTTACAAGATGGCTCGGTTGTAGTGATGACTGACCAAAACTTCCTAGAAAATGACTAAGTGTTAAACACTAATAGATAATAAAACTTAGGGATCAACATATACTTGCTTCTTTTTAGAGAAATTCCTTCTTAACTTATTCCTTTTACCGAATTCTTTTTCTTTCTTACCGACTCATCTTTTCTACCTTACCGAGTGAATTTGACAAACACAATGTCTTCCTCATTACTAATGACAACAAAATTAACTCTTAAGAGTATCAATCTCCCCCTTTGGCATTATTTTGGTAGGTTTGTTAAAAACCTTCAAAATCTTAAAAGTCATAGATCAAAATTCAAAATTTTGTGTCCTTTTCTATTTCTCCTTCGGTAAAAATTATTATTCCCCCTAAAGTAATAATCTAGTACATATCTACATATTCCCCCTTTTTTATTCTATTAGCATGTTCTATATTTCCCCTTTATATCTTGTATCTCCCCCTTTTTCTTTTTTGTAAAAAAAAAACTTATCTATATTCCCCCTTTTTTAACAAAAATGATAAAATAATTACTTATTGTTTATCTTGATTGGGAAATTTATCAAAAATACCTTTATAATTCTCTTGTGCATCCTTCAATGATGCCTTTTAGGTTTCTTTAAGTGTCTTAAACACTATTATCTTCTCACTTATATCCGCAATGAGATTAACCATGCTGTCCATAGCACTTACATCTAGTGTTCTCACAAGATCTTTTTCTTTTTGAATTTCCCTTTGCAGTGATTCAATGTTTGGTAGAAAAACCATTTAGAGTTCTAAGAGATCCATCTTGATCTCATTCTCCTCCTTTCTTAGTTCGAATTTCACTCCCATTAGATTTTTAAGCATCTCATAATATTCGGTTATTTTTTTAGGTTTTGTGGAAATCTTTGATAGTAGCTCGGTAATCTCTTTTTCCACATTCTCATCTTTATCCTTTATCCCCTTTTATAAAATTTGACAATAAACAAATCTTTTAGAACATAGAAAGAATGGATTGTATCTCTTATTCTAATGCATTGATTAACTTAGATAGAGTTACCTTGTCCAATACTCCTGATTTAAGAACTTCTTCAATCACATTAGTCTCAATATATTTCTGCTCAACCTTCATCAAATATTTGGTTATGTCAGTTCTAGGATGATTGATTTGACTGAAAAGTTCTTTTAATTGACTATATATATTTTCCTTTTCATTGATTGTTTCCTCTAGGATAATCTCATTTAAAATGCTCTTAATCTTCTCTATCACATAAGTTTTATGATTTTTAGCTATAAGCTTGTCTTTTTCATCTTTCCTCTTCAACAAGTCACTGAACTTAGAGAGTTCCTTAGGGTTCATGGTACTATAGTCAACCTTTGGTATAACTATAGCTTCCTGTATATCTACCTTGTTAGGAATAGTCCCAAGAGATAACTAAGAGGGGGAGGGGGGGGGTGAATTAGTTATCTAAAAGATTCAATTATTTATCCAATTAAGTATAGAATAACATTAAGCATCAACACAATATGAGAACACTTAACACAACACCACAATTTTGGTTACGTAGAAACCCAAATAGGTAAAAACCCCGGTGGGAATTAGCACCCACTATAAACTACACTAGAGTATTATGATCCCTGTTAGAAGATCTTACAACCTTGTTAGGAGTTGGTCTTTACAATGCATTAAGTACAATGACTTGGTTAAGGGTTGAACCCTATTATGATTCTTTTACAATTAACCCTCTTCGGGGTGAGGACACTTTGTTTGAGAGAACACTGCTTAAAGCGATGAAGGCTGAAACCTTTTGTTTAATAGATACACACTATATCTAGATCTTGGTAAAATCCACATAGACCTTCTATCTTGATTAGTTCCAATGAATATCATATACTCTCTACTTTGTCACATAGACCTCCTATTGATGGCTCAACACTTTGTACCTTCTGGTATGCTCTTATCTTTCAACTCTCTGCCATACTTAGCAATCACAAATGACTGCCTATAAATATCTTCTTCTAAATGATATAATCAAGTTGGTCTATTAGAACTATCTTGAAATCATATTAGAGAAACAATAAAACTCTCCAATAACATCTCAGATAGCTCTACTTAGCACGCAACACAAATTAGGATCACACAACTCCATATGAGTAGACGTGTTGCTTCACACTGTCAGCTCCACCAAATCAACTGATACTTTCTTCTCATGCTAAATTATGTCACATGCTCTTAACATAACATTCTTAACTCTTCTCTAAACACTAATCCAAGCACTCATATCAAACTGATAGGTGCAACAACTATAACAATAAAAACAATGTTGTCTCTGCCTGATAAACTCAAGAAACTATAACTGTCAATTGGAGACTTCATAACTCAACTTGTACTGCATATCTGACTCTGCGTCCATGAACATAAAATCATACATATGTATAAAACATAAATATAAATGTGCAAGGCTTCCTCACAACCATGCTGTAAATCTCATACATAACTCTTCCTAGGACCTGTCAGGAACACTCACTGATACAAACTATTGTATTACTGTCTTCAGTTATAATCAACCTCTACGTCTATGATATCATGTTGATAACATATCTAGGAAACATATACTCATAGATATATGCATTAGGATTCCACACATGTTTCTTACCATATATTTTCATCAATGACAAACATACAGTCAACACTTTGGCTTGCTGGAAAATCTCCAACAATCTCCCCCTTTGGCATTGATGGCAACATATGGAATGAAAAACACCACCAAAACAAATGTATAATATTTTTTATAATATTCTCCATTTCCTCAAAAAAACTCCCCCAAGGATGAATCCTCTATCTCTTACTATTTTCTTTCTTCTTGCTAAGTACTTACTCCCCCTTGCTACAATTATTTTATAGCATTCTCCATCTCCTCATCAAAACGTCCTTAAGGATGAATCCTCCACCTATTGCTGAATGCTCTAAATATCAACTACTATATTACTTTACTGGTTTTTTTTTCATGACTATATATTTACTCCCCCTTTGACATCAATGGCAAAGGGCACCAAAAAATTAAGCATCGGTACTATTCCTAAAGTAGAGTAGTCAACATTTCATCAGTCACTGAAGACTTATACACTCACACAATCTCCAATTAGATTTAGGTAAGGGGATTACTCCCATCTTCTCCCTGAGATACTAAAATGTATCCTTAGGTAAAGGCTTTGTGAATATGTCTACTAGCTAATCTTTTGTGCTCACATAGTCCAACTTTACTTCTTTCTCTACTGCTTTCTCTCTTAGGAAGTAATACTTTATCTCAATGTGTTTTTTCTTTTCATGCATCATAGGGTTCTTTGACATATTGATAATGCTAGTGCTATCACAATGAATAACAATAGGATAATCAATATGAATACCAAAATCTTTTATCATCTGCTTAATCCACACAATTGTAGAGAAATTTAATATTGCTTCAACATACTCTGCTTCTAGACTGGACTAAGAAATACAATTTTGCTTCTTACTTTTCCAAGTGACAAGCCTATCTCCAAGAAATACTGCTCCTCCTTAGGTAATCTTCCTATCATCCATGCATCCTACCCAATCTGGATCTGTATACACATAAAGCTCTACATTTTCTAAATTAGGATACCATAAACCATAGCCTATAGTTCCTTTCAAGTATCTGAATATCCTCTTTACTTCCATGAGATGAATTTTTTTAGGATTTGCTACAAATATTCCAACAATACCAACTACATTGGAAATATAAGGTCTAGATTGAGTAAGATAGATTAGTTTACCAATCATAGACTTATACAAGCTTATGTCTACTACTACTGAATCATCTTCTTTTAAAAGCTTTCATCCTATTATCATAGGGGTACTTATTAGCTTGCAATCATCCATCTTGAGTTTCTTTAATATCTCTTTCACATACCTAGATTGATTAATAAAAATACCTTTGTTTGTTTGTTACACATTCAATCCCAAAAAGTACTTGATAGGTCCAATCATGCTCATTTCAAATTTTCTCTACATCTCTTTAGAAAATTTAGCACTAATATTGTCATTACCACCAAAGATAATGTCATCAACAAATATAGAAACCAATAACAGTCCATCATATGTTTCTCTTATGAATAAGTTGCAATCTTTTGCTCCTTTCTTGAATCAAATCTTAGTTAAGTAAGCATCAAGTCTTTCATACCAAGCTCTAGGGGCTTGCTTAAGTCCATAGAGGGATTTCTTCAATTTGCATACCATATCAAGCCTATCTGATAAGGTGAATCCTTCAGGCTACTCTATGTATACTTCTTCCTTCAACTCTCCGTTTAGGAATCCTGACTTGACATCCATCTGGTATATGTTAAAGTCTTTGAATTTAGCATAGGCTAAAAACAACTTTATGGATTCCAATATTCTAATAGGGGCAAATGTATCAGAATAATCAATTCCTTATCTTTGTGCATATCCTTTACATACTAGTCTTTCTTTGTTTCTTACCAATGTTCCATCTTCATTCATCTTATTTCTAAATATCCACTAGTTCCAATCACATTCTTATCACTAGGCCTTGGGACCAATTCCCATGTGTCATTCTTAATTATCTAATCTAGCTCTTCTTTCATTTCTTCATGCCAATCTGGATCATTACATGAATCTTCAACACTTAAGGGTTGAATATGTGACAGTAAATATACCTCTTCATTTGTTGTGGAACTCTTTTCTTTTGATCTTGTCATGACTTTACTATTCTAATCTCCGATGATGTCTTCATTTGAATTCTATCTAGATGTGAATTTAGGAACATTAGGTGTCACTCTCTCATCTAACTTCTATGATTCTTCTTCACTAGTTTCAGGGTCATTGAATAATACATCAATGTTGTCAAACATTTCATCAATAATTATTTCTCTAGTGGTAGGTCTAGGTTCATCTTCAATCATAAGTGCATAATCATGATATATTTCTTGAATCATAAACTTCTCATCAATCTTAACATGATCACTTTCAATGACCTTCTTCAATCTTAAATTAAAACATCTATAGGCTTTTCTTTTAGTAAAGTAACCAAGAAAAATACCTTCATCACTTCTTGCATCAAACTTTCCAATTTCTTCATCTCTCTTGATGTAGCACTTGCTTCCAAATATTCTAAAGTATTTTACTATAGGTACATTCCCAAACCATAGCTCATAAGGTGTCTTTTATGTGCCTGGCCTCAATTGAATTCTATTGATAGTATAGACTGCAGTATTGACCGCATCTCTCCAATAGGTGTGTGTGTCCTTTCCTTCAATCATGATGGTGCACAATGTATCAAGTATGATCCTATTCCTTCTTTTTGCAATTCCATTCTGTTGAGGGGTTCTAGGTGTACTTAACTATCTCTTTATCCCATGTTCTTCATAATACTGATAAAATCTATCAGAAGTGGATTCTCCTCCTCTATCTGATCTCAGACATTTAATATTCAATCTAGACTCATTTTCAACCTTAGCTTTGAATAATTTGAACTTCTCAAATTCTTTTGATTTTTCCTTTAATAATGCAACCCACATCATTCTATAATAATCATCAACAAAAAAAATAAAGTACGTTTTACTATAGTATGATCTTGTTTTATTTGGTCCACATAGGTCTCTATGCACTAGAGCCAATTTATTCTCTGTTGAATTGTGCTTGCTTCTGAATGAATTCCTCACATGCTTTCCCATTACACATTCTCTATATATTGTATCAATTAGGTTTGCAATGCTAGGAAGGTCTCTAACTACCTTTCATTATTTATCTTTACTATGTTGTCAAAATTGATGTGACATAGTCTTTTGTGCCATAATCAACTGTCATCAACTTTAGCCAAAAAACAACTTGCTTCAGGGTTAAGCTGAAAAACATTACCTTTAGTCTTTGAACCTAATGTAATCATTTCTCCTTCCTTTTTATTAATGATGCACTTGTTGTCTTTGAATTCCAATTGATGTCCTTTGTTAAGAAACTATCCAACACTTAGTAAGTTATCTTGCAAACCATCAACATAAAGAACATCATTAGTGTTGTTCTTTCCATCCAAGTTGATGGCTCCTCTACCTATGATAGGTTTAGGAGTGTTGTCTCCAAATCTAACCATGCCACCTTTGTATCTATCTAGATGTACAAATCTATCCTTGTCTCCTGTCATGTGATGTGAGAAACCACTGTAAATGATCCAATCTGTCTCGATGTCAGCTTGTGAAATTAGTGCTAACTTTTGTGCTTTCTTTTCATCTTCAAGGTCCATTTCATTAAACATTTTCTCCATGTCTTCAAGAGAAATGAATCTAATTTCATCTTCTGCTGACTCTTCATCTGATACTCCATCTCCAACATAGTAATATTCTTTTGTATACTTGGGCTTTTAGTTAGTTTTGAACTTCTTGACTCTAGTAGGACACTTAGATACAAAGTGACCAATCTTGTTACATGAAAAGCATTTGGATGGTAAATGACCTTCATATTTTCCTTTTATTTTCCTTTCTTTCTTAGCAATCAAAGAAATGAAATCATCTAGTTCTTTCTCTTCATCATCATTATCAAAATTACTAGAAGTGTTCAAGGATTTCTTACCATGGACTGAAGCTTTGAAGGTTGTCTCACTTTTAGGCTTTGTCTTCAAGCTTGATATCTCAAAAGCTGAAATCTTGTTGATTAAGGTCTCTTTTTTGAAGTCTATTGAAAATTACATAGTCTCATCTAAGATGTTTATCCTTCTCTCTTATTCTGATGTCAAAGTAGTCATCAACTTATCCATTATGTCTTCTTCTGAGATCTCTCCACCATTGTTTCTGATTCCTGCAACTGGTTCATTAATCCTTTGATTGTAGGCTCTAATATTCTCTTTAGGTAGAATCTCCAATGTATTGTACTTTTTCTTCCATGTCTTTCTGCTCACATTATTGGCTTGGACATCTCCTTCAAACATGTATTCTAGATACTTCCATATCTAGTAGGATTTATCAACTTTCTTGATCTCTGAAAACTCACTGTCAGACAAGGTGCTAATAAGGGCTTCTTTGGCAATAACATTTTGAGTGAACATCTCCTTCTGCTTAAGAGTTGCATCTTCCTTTGCAAGAACTGCTAGAGAGGGAATATGAACTTCTTTGGTAGCTACTTCAAAAATTTTAAAGGAAATGCACTGCAAGTGTGTCATCATTTTGTTCTTCCAATCTAGATAGTTCTCTCCATCAAACTTAGGATTTTCTTTTATAGATAATTCCATATAATCAACCTCAAGTTGTTAAACTTTCTCTCTGAGGCACTTGGCCCTGATACCAATTGTTAGGAATAGTCCCAAGAGATAACTGAGAGATGGGGGGTGAATCAATTATCTAAAAGATTCAATTCTTTATCCAATTAAGTACAAAATAACATTAAGCATAAACACAATATGAGAACACTTACCACAACACCACAATTTTGGTTATGGGGAAACCCAAATAGGTAAAAACCCCGATGGGAATTAGCACCCACTATAAACTGCACTAGAGTATTATGATCCCTGTTAGAAGATCTTAAAACCTTGTTAGGAGTTGATATTTACAATGCATTAAGTATAGTGATCTAGTCAAGGGTCAGACCCTGTTATGATTCTTTTACAATTAACCCTATTAGAGTTGAGGACACAATATCCAGGAGCGCACTGCTCAAAGGGGTGAAGGCTGCAACCTTCTATTTAATAGATACACACTATATCTAGATCTTGGTGAACTACACATAGACCTTCTATCTTGATCAGTTCCAATGAATAGCATATACTCTCTACTTTTTCACATAGACCTTCTAATGTTGGCTCAACACTTCACACCTTCTGCTCTGCTCTTATCTTTCAACTCTCTGCCATACTTAGCAATCACAAATGACTTCCTATAAATATCTTCCTCTAAATGATATAATCAAGTCAGCCTACTAGAACCATCTTGAAATCATATTAGAGAAACAATAAAACTCTCCAATAACATATCAGTCAACTTTACTAAGAACACAACACAAATTAGAACCGTGCAACTCCATATGAGTAGATGCGTCGCTTCACACTGTGGGCTCCACCAAATTAACTGATACTTTATTCTCATGCTGAATTACATCATGCACTCTTAACATAACATTATTAACTCTTCTCAAAATAGTAATTCAAGCATGCATATCAAATTGATAGGTGCAACTACTATAACAATAAAAATGATGTCGGCTCTGCCAGATAAACTCAAGAAATTGTAACTATCAACTGGAGACTTCATAACTCAACCTGTACTACATATCTAAGTGTGCATCCATGAGCATAGAATCATACATATGTCTACAACATAAATATAAATGCATAAGGCTTCCTCAGAACCATGCTATAAATCTCATACATAACTCTTCCTGGGACCTATTAGGAACACTCACTGATACAAACTACTATATTACTATCTTCACTTATAATCAACCTCTGCGTCTATGATATAATATTGATAACATATCTAGGAAACATATAATCATAGCTCTCTCCATTAGGCTTCCATGCATGCTACTTACCATATGTTTTCATCAATGAAAAATATACAGTCAACACTCTGGCTTGCTGGAAAATCTCCAACATACCTTTTTTTCTATTTTTCTTTTCTTAGAATTTCTCTTTGAACTAGATGTCATCTTTGCATCTAATTGTTTTGAAGTTACTTCAATTTTACGTTCCTTCTCCTTCTTGTTTATTCTCTTGTTTCTTTTCTTTTATTTCTTCCTACTTTTCTTGTTTGTCTGCTTTCTTTTCTACTATAGTTTATTTTTTCCTTCTCTTGTTCCCGTTGACTTGTAGTCTCGGTGGGGGTCACTGACTTTGTATTTTTTAGACCTTGAGTAGTATTTGTCTCTATATTATCTCTCCAGTCTCTTCTAGTTCATTTTATTTTTTTGGCTTGGAAGGAGTCTCAGTAGCAGTAGGCTCTCCACTTGCAATTTTTGAGATAACTACTTCTATTTTAGGAAAATCCATTACTTGTAGAATCATCTATATTCATAGCCTTTGATTCTATGAATTTATTAACCATTACATTTTTATCTTCTTTTACTGTTTCATCATGGTCTTTCTTGTTAATGTCTTCTATTATGACTTCTTTCTTTTTTTTAATTAATCCAACTGGTTTGGATTTATCTTCTTTAGTTGTTCTTCTTGAATTTTAATTCTTCAATTGTCAGTTGGTCAATTGAAAAGATCTTTCTCCAAAGATCATTGGTATCCTTTTGCACTTCTTGTAACTGACTGATCATTATACTTAATAATATTTCCTTCACTGTGAATCTTGCTGAGTATTCTTTAAGTGTATCCTTTATTCCTTTCTTTGTAATGTCTAGCACTATGATTGCAAGGGATCTTTCCCTCATCTATTTCTCTACAATAATAGAACATTTTCATCTTGCATCTATTCTTTTATACAGTTCTTTATCAAGATGTTCAACTACTTCAACTTGTAAAATTTTGAACTTATGTAGTGTAGCAATGATTATTTCTTCTATTTTGTCTTTCTCCTCATCAGTCCTTGTGTCAAACTCTAATTGTTCTATGACTAAACAGACTCCATATTTCTCTAATTTTTTGAGAATTTTGTCAAGACTCCTCTTATTTTTTCTTGGTGCTACCTTGAATTGTGACAAGTCTATTAGGAATGGGAATACAACCTTTTGATCTCAGATACACACTATATCTACTGGATGAACTATCACTGTGACACTGCTTGTGTGCTGATGCTTTGACCTCTTGCAAAGATATAATAAATCTTATAAACTCTTCACATACTTCTACTCTTCTTATCACAAATTTATATCAACTTCCATGTTGATTACAATGGGTGCATATTATATTTATACGTGCATACAAAAGAAATAACTAGGTTCGGCCCTTAAACCTATTACATATAACGCTTCCAAATGAATTGGCTTAAGCGTGTTTACAATTAAAAATATATACATGTTAGAAACCTAATTAAAATAGGAACAAAGCCTTTACAACATTAGAATGTAGTCGCAACACAAAATGATAACTGTTTGATGCTTGCTCTGTTCTTCACTGGCACATACTGGTTGTGCAACTTCAATTGATTGTATCTTTCTCAACCTTGCATATCTAATTATGTGCTCATAGACTAAGCATGAATATAGTCTAAAAAACTTAACTTCCATGGTGCATACCATAATTCTTCCGTACACACATGCATTGATGCTCTGAACTATAGGAACTTTGTACACTGTCCAGTCTTCAACACTTAACCTATTTCTAATATTCTCATCAAGTGCGCTGAATCCAAACTACTATATGACTTTTTTTCCATAATGAAAATACTATATTAAGTCATATACCTCAGTATATCTAACTTTCCAACAATCTCCCCCTTTTTCATTGATGGCAACAAATGATTATGGCCAAGTTGCTAACTGTCCTTAATACAAAAAAAATTTGTCATCTATACGTATACTTATATCACCCTATACATATTATGATCCATATTCTATACAAAAATCCCCATTTGACATAAATGACAAAGGTGTTTTAAAAACCATATCTATACATACTTACTAAGGGAAAACATCCGGATATGCAATCTTTAGGTTCTAGATCTCCTTCTTCCAAAATGAGATCAAAGAGTTTACTATCTGGAGATGGGAACATAATGCATACTAAAGCTTCTCCATATTGTTCAAATCTATGGAAGGAACTTGATCATAGGTTATCATGGTGGTATCAATCTCCTTGATATTCTAATTTAGAATGTCTAATGAGGGTGCAAGAGCATTCCTCAACTGAGTTTGTCTGGACCTTATCTTTGTCATCTCTTTCTCTACCTTCTAAATTTTGTTTATCTATCCTTGGTAGACATTATTACACATGTTCACATCTGTGGATTTTTCTTTCACTAAAATCTTCACTTGCTCAATCATATCTTTAGCCTCTTTTATTTTCTTGAAATGAGCATCGATGAGCTTATCTTGATCCATGCATTCTACAATGATTCTTCTTTCTTGATCTAAAAATTCTTTTAGGGATGCTTGACCAGTCTTGAGTGAGCTAAGGTCAAGTGAAAAGTTGCTAACCAATTCATTCACTGTCTCCTTTAGATAATTTTCTTCTACAACTAGGGATGTAGATGCTTCAAGGCTTGAGAAATTTCTTTTTAAATATGAGATTACTTTATTCACATCATCAACTAAGTGTATCTTTGACACTTTCTTATCTTCTGGCAATAAATTATTCAGAATGTTTACTGATTCTACTAGGAGGGGATTCCTCATCACTTTTTTTTCTTTGGCCTTCTCCATAGCTAAGATGTTGAACTTAATCAGGTCTTCTTCTCGTCATGATTCCAAACTGGATGTGTCAAGTGTCAAACTTGACAACAATGTTGCAGAGGGAGTGATGGGAGTGCTATCCATCACTTCTTGTTTTACCTTGGCTAGTTCAACTAATGGTTCATTATTCTTTTCTTTTTTTGTTTCTTTCTTTTCTTCTTCTTTTTCTATTTTTCCTTTTTCTTCTTCTTTTTCTTCCATCTTTTCTTCTTCTTTCTTATCTATTATATTTTCAATCAATACCTCTTCTTGATGAATGGGAGGTGTATTGCTGCATAAAATTTCAGCTTCTTGTGTGCTCACAAAATCTTCCTCAAACTTGTCCAACTTAGTGTTAGTGGCCTCCATGGCTATCTCAACATTATCAATGATAATGGTGCTATCCTTGAGTGAATCTGTCATGGGCATAGACTTATCTAACTCTATTTGTGCTTCCACTATAGGCGTTGTATCCTGAGGACCTATAGATTGTATCTTGATGCTCTCTGACCCTTTGGTAACCATTATGGGTACATGTGTTGAGGGCGCAGTAGGTGGATACATGTTCTTGTTCATAAAAACCTTCTCAAAGGATTTCTCTATTTCTTTGGCAACTAACTCCTAATTTTTATCCATTATATTCAATGTTCTTGTCTTGGTTCTGAGGTGAGGCTTCACTAGATCTAACATCAACTTCTTCTCTTCTAGCTCACATATAGTAAGGGTTTCATCTAAGATCTTTTCCCTTATCCACAAATCTTCTTCAATAGCCTGTCTCTTTTGGAATTCTAGGATATCCCATACATTGTCAGGGATCATTGTTTTTAGTTCCAAGATTGTCCTTTTGAACTTGATCATGTGCTTTATGATCATGCTATGAATCTCTGACTTGTCAATTTCAATATACTTTTCATAAAATTTCCCTACTTGATCAATTCTTCCCTCATCAATTATTTTGGCACTTAGTATGTGCTCGGAAGTAGTCACACTTTTATGAATCATTACATCCAAGAACACTCAACAATGAGGTCTCAAATACTAATTCATAGCTCTCTATTCATGGAGTACAGGGGTTGTATATGAGGCCCTCAGATCGAGCTTGTTAAACCCATGCAAGCACACCAAGAAATGAGAGACTCAAGGATGAGAAGCAAGAATGCTAATCTCCATTGATCTTCAAGTTATTGCATGTAAATGAAACTAATCTAGATGATAACAATGCAAGAAATAAACTACTCTATTGAAATGAGAGTTTTACAAATTCTTGCTAATTAAACTATGTGAAGATTAATCTAAAACAATGAAAGAAAACTAAGCTCAGATGGTATGAAGATTAATCTATATGTAAATATGCAAGCTACAATGCTATGATCTCCAAAGCTCTAATGTCGTCAAGAAAACCTCCAGCATAACAATAGCATGAAAATTCTTGATCTGAAATGAGAAGGAGAGGGCTCCTTATATAGGAAAATATGGAAGAGAATGCATCCTCAAGAGCAATGTGGGATAAACTCAAAAAAGAGGAAATAAAGCTCATTTTTTAGAAAGTGTGGAGAGAAAAGGGATTTTCTTTATTTTTAATTATTTGTTTCCCTTTTGCATCACAAAGAGCTTTAAGAGGATTTTTTTATTTATTTAAAAGAATGATTCTCTTTTAATTAAATAAGATAACATTATTTATTTAAAAGGGATATTATTCTAAATAATATAAAATCATTTAATTAAAAGGGATTTTAATTAAATAAAATTATTTTATTTAAAAGATATTTCTTTCAATTAAATAAGGTTATTTTATTTATTTAAGAGAGAATATTTCTTTTTAATTAAATAAAAATTATTGATGAACTGATCACACCTTAGGCAAAATTGAAATGATTGAATTAATTAGGATTGGTCAAAGAAATTGATTTGAATTTTGCAAAACATTGATTCAGGAATTTGATAATTTAATAAATGGGGCCCAAAGTCTAGGCGACCATTTTAGGGTGCATACATTTTCCCTTCTTTGACTAATGTGAGGTTGATTTGGGATCACATGCAGTCAAAGAATGGAATTGAAGTGTGAGATCGATTTGGGATCACAAAAAAATCTAGATGTGTGTTCGACGGATGGGAACACATCAAGACAAAGATAAGCTGATTGAAAAAGACAAGGCCAACACCCTTGTAAATAGGTAATTGTCAAGTCTCAAGCAAGGTTTGATTGGTAGGTTTGAATCAAGGATTGAATTTTGATAGGTACTACCCGCTCATGATCAAAATTGAAATGAGATAGAGGAGAAATAGTAAATTGATAAATTTGATCAAATCGGACTAAAGATAAGGTTCTTGATGCAAGATGAAAGATATAAGGATCACATAACAAAGGTGGATCATCAAGCATGAAATATTATGCCCCAAGGTTGAATTAGAAAAAAGAAGTGGGGTGAAAGTGAATGGAAGATAGAATTTTGGAAGAGATGGAAAGAAATGGAAAGAAGAAAGAGAATTTTCCTCAAGGAAGAGGATGCCCCAAAATCAATCAACTGTTTAAGATAGGAAATTTTGATTGAGATCACAAAAGAAGATAAGGAAATGAAGATAGAAATGTGATCACAGTTGATTAAAAGTCCACAAGAAAGATGAAGGAAAACCCTCTCAAACTCATAATGCAGCCTAAAAATGCAAATTAATCATGAAGTCTAACAATGCAAGCTACATGAAAATGTAAAGGTGTGCTTGCAAAAGGGAAACTGTAACATAGGATTTTGTGCTCATCATTCATTAGAGAATGTAAAGAACTTATTTTCATCATTGGGCCATTATTAACAGACATAAAAAAATCACACAATCAGCACTAGTCACAAACGCAACTATGAAGATATGAATGTGATTTATATCATATTGGAATTTGGAAAGACTCTAACATGAGCATCAAAGACATAAGGGTCAAGATGACTTCAATGTTAGCTTAACCATAAGAACGGTTGTGCAAAAACAATGAAGGATGATGCCTCAAATATCTTAAGTGTGTTAAGGGAATAAAAAGAGACACTTAAGAGCTTTGAGACTGCTCCCACAAGCAGAAAACAAACCAAAACATGCCCCAAGTCCTCTAGCTATGCATCATGGAGAGACTTATTAGACAAGGACACTCAACGGAAATTAATAATAGTCAACACACAAAGAAAAGATCATGTCATAGCTCAGGCATTAAGTGTTGTGTTTAAAAATTTAAGTGTGTTCACTAATACTGAGTTCTAAGGATAAAGGTTGAATGCTCGCAAGCAGGTAAAATCACTTGACAAAATTGGATAAGACCAAACTGATAAGTGTTGAATAACACTTGATGTTAGGGGTTGTGTTAAACACAATTCAAGTGGTGTTGAAAAACACTATTTGCGAGGTGTCCTAAAGACTGATGCATCCAAGAGACCAAAGCTAACACGGTTATGACCCCTAAATAAAGACAAAGACCAATTCCAAACCAAGGCAACAAGGACAAGGCATGATGGAGAAAGGCTAAGTGTTGAGTATGCATGCTAAGAAATAGGGGTGAAAAGGCCTCAAGTAGCATCCGTTTCTAGGTTTTCACCACTTGGATTTTATTGCAATTTTTTCAGGACTTTTTATATATATTTTTTTGTATTTTTCCTACCAAGGTGCCTGTTTCCAAGTTTTCACCAAGGAACTTTTTCTATTTTTCTATTTTTTTGAATTTTTGAATTTTTTTTATTTTTTTGGTGAGACCTCAAAGTGCCTATTGCTAGGTTTTCACTAGGACACTCTTTTTTCAAGGCATTTTCTAATTTTTAGAATTTTTGCAGCATCATATATGAATTTTTTTGGTATTTGTTTAGGATCAATAAATATGTACAAAGGATGCCCCCAGATAGAATAGGCATCATGGATAGAACTTCTTTAGGAGCAAGATATTGATAGGCTCAGGGAGCTGCTCCCCCTCTTCAGTCGATAGTAAATAAGCACCTGTCCCAAAAGCTGTTGTGATGATGTAGGGTCCAAGCCAATTAGGTTCAAACTTTCCCTTTTGTTCTCTATGTTGTTGGTTCTTAGGATTTTCTTGTAAGACAAGATCTCCCACTTGGAATGCTCTAGGGAGAACCTTTTTGTTGAAGGCTTTGGACATCCACTTTTGATAGACCCTCATATGGTCAAATGATACTTTGAGCTTCTCATCTAGAATTTCTAACTCTTGCAATCTCATGGTGTGGTAATCTTCATCGGTAACTAGACCTTTGAGAGAGACTCTAAGTGAATGAATCTCAACCTCTAAAGGTAACACTGCTTCAGCACCATAAGGGAAAAAGGAGTAGCCCCTGGTGGAGTATGAATGCTTGTTCTATAAGCCCATAAGGCTAGATTTATCTTTAAATGCCAATCTCTACCATTCTTATGAACTGTTCGATGGAGAATTTTGAGAATGGTTTTATTTGAAGCCTCTGCTTGTCCATTTCCTTGTGGGAAGTAAATGGAGGACCAATGTTGTTTTATCTTGAATTTCTTGCAAATTTGTGTAAGGTCCTTGTTTTTAAACTAACCTCCATTGTCAATGATTATCTCAATTGGAACTCCATATCGATAGATGATATGGTTCAAGATAAACATAGAAACTATCTTGCTCGAGGCAACAAAAAGTGGAACAGCTTCTACCTATTTGGTAAAGTAGTCAGTAGTAGTGATGATAAATTTATGTCCACCCGATGAGTTGGGATGAATCTGCCCAACAAGATCAAAGGCCCAACATTGAAATGGCTAATGAGATATGGAAGGAATGAGCTCCTTGCCTAGAGCATGTATCAGGTGACCATGTTTTTGACATTTTTCACATGATTTTGCAAAAGCTACTACATCCATATGCATGGTAGGCCAATAGTACCCTACCCTAAGCAACCTTTGAGCCATGGAAAGACCATTAGAATGTCCCCCACAAATGCCCTTGTGAATATCAACTAGCGCTTGATCAGATTCCTCCTTTTCTAAGAACCTAAGAAGTTTCCCATCTAAACCCTTCCTATACAAATCACCAGAGATGAGAGAATGGTGAGAGGAGTTTTGGGTAAGGTTTCTTCTTTTATATTGGGTAAATGTATCAGGGATGATGCCGTCATGTAGGTATGAGTAAATGGCATCGTATCGGGATGAATCATGACCAACAAGGGTACAAATGATGTGGCTTTCTTGGGAGTCATAGATGGGATAGTGTAACTCTTCCACTAGAAATTCAAATATTTAGACTCATGCTCCTCTATCTAAAGAAGTGAAGCAAGTGTGGCCATAGCATCAACTACTTTATTTTTTGCTTTGGGGACTTGCTGAAATGTGATGAATGTGAAATACCATCACAATGAATCAACCATTTTCTTATAAGGTACCAGTTTCTCATCTTTGGTTTGATATTGTTCATTAACTTGGTTGATTATTAATTGTGAATCCCCATAGATGTGTAGTTCTATCATATTCCATTCAATAGCCATCTTGAGTCCATTTGTCAAGGCTTCATATTTAGCAATGTTGTTTGTGCATGGGAACAATAGTTTGTAGGACTGAGGAATTATGTACCCATGAGGAGAAACAAACAACACTCTATCTCCTCAACCATTCTGCATAAAAGAGCCATCAAAGAACTTCTTCCATGTTCTCTTAGTCATGTACATTAGGTGCTCATCTAGAAATTCAACTTGAATAGGCATGCTATCTTGAATTGGTAAATTGGCCAATTGATCTACAATGGCTTGGCCTTTTATAGCTTTGTGCTCAACATACTCTATGTCAAATTCTGAAAGAACCATCATCCATTTAGCAAGTCTACCTACGAGAGCAGCCTTATCGAGCAAATACTTGAGA
Source organism: Chamaecyparis obtusa (assembly GCA_027943335.1). Classification (NCBI taxonomy): domain Eukaryota; kingdom Viridiplantae; phylum Streptophyta; class Pinopsida; order Cupressales; family Cupressaceae; genus Chamaecyparis; species Chamaecyparis obtusa. The sequence continues at coordinate 237,675 of BSBK01003983.1, forward strand.
GGATAAAATTTTGCTATGAGGTGTATTGTATGTGCAAGCATGTAATGTTGCAACTTTTGGGAAGCAAACACCACATCAAGGCAAGCTTTCTCAATACTAGTGTAATTGACCTCATACACAACAAGAGTATGACTGATGTCAGATATGGCTCATTCTTTTCCATTTTCATTGATTTGAGCTAATAATTCCCCCAAGGAAGATTTTGTTGCTGAGACATACAGTATGAGTGGTTTTACTGGGATAGGAGGCATCAAAATTGGAGCATTTTCCAAGTACTTTTTGATTAGGTCTATGCTTTGTTGATAATCCTCATTCCACACACATTTGACTCCCTTATGTAAGTTCTTATTGAAGGATTGGGCTCTATCTACCAGTTGTGAAATGAACCTCCTTATAGATTGAAGACATCCTTGAAGATTCCTCATTTGACTAATGTTTTTGGGAGGTGGCATATCCAAGATTGCTTGAACTTTCTCTGGGTCCACTTCTATTCCTTTGGCTGAAATGATAAATCCTAGAAGTTTTCGAGAGGTGACTCCAAATGCACACTTTTTTGGATTTAATCTTAACTAAAATTGCTCCATGTGATCTAAAAGGACTTTTAAATCATCCAAGTGTGTGCCTCTTTGTTTAGATTTAGCCAAGGTTTCATCCATATAATCTTCCATATTCTTATGCATCATGTCATGGAAAATTGTTGTCATAGCTCTTTGTTATGTAGCATCACTTATCCATAGCTCAAGCTAATGATAATGTTTAGACCAATCAATGAGATGAGGATTAGCAAGGGGTAAGTCAATGACTGGTTCAATGTTGTGGATACATATGGTATCATCTCTGGTGATCGCAGAGTTAGAGTCTGTCAAGTATTCTTCTAAGTTACCCAAATCAGGATTTGGCCTAACAAGTGAAGAATCATCCACTAATGCAACAAATGAGTTCCAATCCTCTATCCCTTCATGTGACTCATCAGATAACTTGGGTTGAGAACTATAGGAATGGATGACATCAACACCCATGTCAAATGTGGAACAATCAGAGAGAGAGTCCCACTCATACTCATGTGAGTCTATTTCTAAATCCTAGCTAGGATGTTTACACCAAAAAGGCTTGGGACACCTTGATGTAGAAGCTTCAATGTCATGAAGTGTAACACCTTCTCTTGGGTCAATGTCTAATCCATCTTGTTCTATACTTGCAACTATTTCATGAGTGGTTGGATCATTTGAATCTCCCCAAAGGAGACTAGTAGAAGGAATCCAATCATCACACATGTCTTTCTGATTTGACAAATTTGGTATGTACTATGATTCATCCTCACTATTTGACTCATCAAGGATAGGAATAGTATTCTTATTATTAGTTAGAAAACCTAGGCCAACCATCTTCTTAGACCTGCATCCAAAAAGAGCATGATTGAGAGGTTTGGCTCTAGTGTCCAATCTATGACTAAGAGGGCCACATCTAGGATAGCCCATTTGTTTGACCAATGTATATCCTCTCCCATAAGCCTTAGGAGAAGGAGATAAGTTCTCATTGTGCATATACTTCTCCTCATTATAGATCCAATCTTTAACAACTACTTCTTATTTCTCATCTTAGATAGGCACTGCAGACTTAAAAAATGTGTCAAACAAAGTCATGGCTGAAGAAGAAGGTCTCATCTCTTGAGAAGGCTTACCATAAGACCTAGGGGAAATATGCATATTTGTAAAGCTGGAGTTAAGCTGGTATCCCCCCATACCAAGGTCTATTGATTTGAACTTATCTTTGCACTATGCTAGAGTTGCATTGAAATCCTTTGCTTCTTTGTTGAGGGGAACATGGGTCCCCGCCGAAATGGAGTTGACAGATAAGGTTTTATCCCCACGTATACAAACTTCTACTCCATTATAGGGGAACTTAACACACTAGTGGTAGGTGGATGGCACTTCTTGCATCTCATGGATACAGGGCCTACCAAGCAAGATATTGTATGCCAGAGGACTAGCATCATCAATTTGGAACAAAATGTCTTTCTCAATGGGGCCAATCTTGATAGGAAGAATAGCTAACCCCTTGGAACTCATTTCTGCCTCATCATAGGATTTTATAGTGATCTTCCTTCTGGTATCAATCACTTCCTTAGAATAGCCCAAAGTTTTTAACAGACTCAAAGAACAAATATTGAGCCCAACACCCCCATCTATCAACACACACCTGACACAAGTTTTATGGATCATGACTTCGATGTGAAGGGAAAGATTATGTGGGTGGTTCAAGGCTTTGTCATCATCTTCTGAGAATGTAAGGTAGTGAAGACTGGTAATATGATTAACCATGCCTTGGAATTGGTTGACATCTAAATTGTTGGGAACATTGTGTGAGGCCTCACCCTGAGCCTATCATAGTCATTGCATTCTACATATGAGATAGACATACTTTATGATTATATTTTGATGTTTATGGATTTTACCGATACTCTATGTTGTGGTTTTATCACTTTAGTAGTTTGATGAACATTACATTATGATTTGGATGATGATTACTAAGACATCAGTTGAAACTTACATGTGTGTTTTTAATTCTATTTTATGATTGATTATGGTAATGAAGTTTAATTGCAAATCAAATCTTATATGTATGCAATGTTTATGTTTCAAGTTTAATTTAGTGATGAATTAAATATATTCATGATGAGATTTATGTTACTTATAAATGAATGATTATGCCTTGTGAAAACTTTGATTTAATTATGATTGTTTACTTGAGAGTTATTTGATTATTAATGTTATAGAATTACATGTTTTATTTCCTTGGACTACTGATACTAGACTTGACTATGTAGGGAAATAGGCCATGGTAAATTCGGGGAATCGTCACAGAGACTAATGTGAAAATCTATTTGAGCCGAGGTTGCTTCTAGTGAGAAGCCAAAAACCTCATTGTAATGTATTTAATTTGTAAAATTATGATGCATGAATGTATTTGTTTTATTTGTAATTGTAATTGTTATTTATGTTTAGGGATGCCCAAGTGGATATGACACATGGCTTGTGATGTGTCTTTTTGTGTATGTGTCACTTGACATGTGTGTGTACATGTGGCCATGACATGTCCACTTGGGGATTGGTTGAACACCAACCTAGGAAGGTACCCTTTAGGATCCCCATGTAAATCACTTGGTTAGAGAGCTTGAGGTAGTGTCTAATCTTTGAATTTCGAATTTGAACTTGTCATGCACTTTTGGAAGGTTAAAAAGGTGCCTAGGGGAGAGTTTTGGCCATTTTTAGTTACCTCACTTGTTATACCATAGGGTAAGGGTCATTTTTCACCAAAGGATAACCCTTGGTTAACCAAATGACCCATCCAAAAGTTGGTTTACCAAGATGGACGAAAATCAACTTTTGGGACCAAGTTTTGGAAATATCACCACCCACTAAGAAGGAAGTCCTTATTCCACCTTTTTAGCTTACCTTTGTAAGAGAAAAAAATTGGAAACCTTGTAAGGGCCTTAGGGAAGACTACCCAATAGGAATGAAACCTTATCCATAGGAGAGTGTGTAGAGGCCTTTTTAGAGGGGACTCTTCTTTTGGAAGAGTTTGACACCCACTCTCTAGTTTTGGAGACTCAGCTAGTTTTGGAGAACCTTGGAAAGTGGATAGCTCTTCATCAACTATCTTCCATTAGCTTGGATCAAGGTTGGTGGCATTTCTTCACTTAGTTATTTTAGTTTCTTTGTTCATGTTGAGAGGATGAACTCTCTTGAATGTATTTTCTTTGTATGCATAATGTAGATAATCTTCCTCTTGTATTGTATGTGTTTGAGAGCTTGATGTTAATGTGATAATGGAGGTTTTTAGATTTTCTTTGTTGTTGTAATTTTTATGTTCTTATGTTGTGAAATTTTAGTTTTCTTTATTTGTGTAGTGGGAATCATGAGCTTGTTGTTGAGCATGATTATTGTATTGTCAATGTGAGTTTTCTTGGTTGTTCTTGAAGTTTTCCTTCTTTTATGTGATGCATTGTTTTGATTTAGGGAGTACTCAAGGCCATACTCACCCTTGGGAGGGAAGAGTAGCCTTGAGGGTGAAGGGTTTGTTGGGACATCCAAGAGTGTAGAGTCTCTCCTTGGAAATGAGAGGGATGCAACATGGATGTATGGGCTCCATGTAGCCATCTCTATTTTCATGATTTGTATTTTGGGGGTCATAAGGAGTTGTGGAAGTTGTGTTTGTGGAGTGAGATTTTTGATGAGGAAGCCAAGTGATGGCTTAGCTCTCATCAAGAGATGTGCTTCTCCTCTTGTATATGGTTCCACCTTCACCCTATTTGAGTCTTGTTGAGACTCTTTGTGAAAACTTTGGGAGGGAGATTTCTTGTGGATTATGTTTATGTTGTTGTGTTGTGGTTTGCATGAGTGTTTCTCATATCTTTGTGATGGTTCCCCTAGCTCGGGGGTGGCTTCATAGAAGCCTAGGTTGGGAGGTGAGCACTCCTTGGCCTATATTTTGTTTATTTGCAGGTTATTGAAGCCAATGTAGTCTCCATGTTGAAGAAGTACTCTTGAAGAAATTTGATGATGTTATCATACTTTGAGTTGTATCAATCTTGTTTTGTGTATAAAGTCATTGTGAGGATATCTTGTGATATCCATGAGTTGAATGTATTTTGGTAATGGAGTCATCACTCCAAGTTTTGTGAATGTATCAAGTGTTGTTGTATTTAAGATAAAAAGATGTATGGATATTCTGTTGATAATCTTATTTTGGTTAATATGAAATATTGTTTCAAAGAAAGATGTCAATGTTGTATATTGTTACTTTGAAAGCCTCTTAAATTATGA